>VDFB02105785.1:563492747-563593972 GCA_007258455.2 Sequoia sempervirens
TTTAAAAGTTTTAAGTGGTTTTAGAACTACTTAGGGTTCCTAAAATGGGTTCAAGAGCTAACATAATCTACTAACAAGAAAGTTAAGCAAGGAAATAATATGTGGTGGAAATTTGACATGATTCTCTAACCCCAAGGATTTATTGACAAGAAATGAAATACGACCATTAACTTAAAACTCCATGGAATAAGGAAAAAATCATGTAATAAATAAAGTTTAGCGTTGATAACATGCTATACTCAGGTTTGGCTGCTCAAATCGGTGTTAATTATATAATAAGAGACTGGTCTAAATCAATGGAAAAGTGATATAAGGTAAAGGATCATTTGATCAAATTCCTACCAACAACTATTCATTTGATATTTTACCACCCAATCCTCGATGACCTTTAAGCCTTTCCCTTGAAATTTTTTGAGACCTTCATTTGATATTTTACCACCCTAGAGTATGAGGTCAATGTCCTTGCCAACCCCTGACTCCTGAATTATGGTACCCCCAATGCTACCAAGTTCATCGAGCATCTGCGGTCGAGGTTCCCTTATTTGGTGTAATATTCCAGTATGGTTCATGGGGTTATCTTGATTCCAAAAACGGTCTTCATTCCCTTTTAAGATCGGGTCAGCAAATTTTCTTAGTTTGGTTTGGTATTTCGGCATGAGATATGAGGTGAACCCAGCTTTCAAAATCGATCATTTTTATTTTAAAACTTGATAGTAGAGGTTCATTTGATGTTTCAGTAAGCTCGACACTCGATCCTCGACATTCCATATTATGTTGTACACATGTAGGATCGAGCTGTTGGAGATACTTTTGTCTATTTGCTTAAATGTCATGAGCCACTTAGTAAGCCCGACACTTGATCTCCAACGACAAACATATACAATTTACATAAGTTCAAGGCCTCGAGATATTTCTTGTCTATCTTCCTTCAAAGTATCCGTCAAGAGGTATGACCAAACCATAAACCCTGATAGGGTGTTTTTTTGATCTTAAGTATGAATTCAAGTCTTTCTTCACTATTTGATGTGGAATATCGAAAACCTCTAAAGCCTGATAGGAAAGTATATCCAGATTTAGGCTGTGTTAAAAGGAATTTTATATGAAATTTATTGTTTTCTCTAATGATCTCTAATCATGGTGCTTATGTGAATTTTGTAGAATTATGGAAAGGGAACAATCCAAGATGGGTATCAGCCACCTTCTAAGATTTTATATCTCTATAATGAGATCAAAGAAACATACCTTGGGCATGCAAATGTTGAAAAAATTTCGCAAAGGGTGCACAAGGAGGGAGATAAAACCAGCCTAGCATAATGCTTGGCAACCTTAAGATTAGTTGAAGTAGCTAATTTTTCAATTTCAATACAATCTCTTGAGTTGGTACTAACTTTTTCCCAATATGACAACCAAAGACAAGAATATTTTTAGCACATCAAGAGATGTTTTGTTGCATATCATTCTAGAGATGATAGAAAGGGTGTTTTTCCTTCCAACATATGCATAATATGATGTTGTGGACATGAAGAAAGCCTTGAACTTTTATGAGAAACATAACAAGTAAGCCATAGGGTTCACCAATGACCATCTTCTCCTTGTTCCTAAGAAAGTTGCACAAAAAATGGTTGTTGCAACACTTAACTGAGTCCAAAGAGGATGCAAAGGATCTCATCACACTTCTCGTATGCATACCCTAATTCCAAGGAATTTCACCCATGGATGTGCTACTACATATTGAAGATAACATATAGGAAGAAGATTAACTAGGGAATAATCATCAGTGAGAATGTACATGCTCAACTAATTGATGTGTTGGAGAACATGAATTTTAAACTTCATACTTGGTGCATTTATTGGCTTACCAAGCCAAATTTCCAATATAAAGAAGAGTTGGTTCCCTCCAACTAGGAGAAACTAGGAAATATCATCATTATCCTTAGTTAGAATTGAAGGAAAGACAAAAAAATTGCATAGTCAATGATGCCTTCATTTTTGCATTTATAGGAGGGCTAGAAAGCAACTTTTCTAGAATATTATCAATAGAAGCAACCTGCGAGCTAAAAAGGTAGGGGAATTGGTATATCCAATTCAAGAATTTTATATATCAAGGATGTAGGATTTCATAAAGTACCATATAAGATGCCCAAATACCTAGTCACAAATTGATTGTGCTTGATATTTATAGACAAGTTGCATAAGATCCACAAATTAGTGGTCAACAAGAATAAGGTTGTGTATGTCTTTCCCATCAAGGTGGGATTATATTGTTGTTCCAATATTCAAACAACCAAGACTACATAAATTGAGATGGCTCCTTTAGCCATGGATTTAATGGGGATATAAGAACACAATTGATCCTATATAGAATATTTGCCTAGTAATAGAGGCATTTTTCAAACATGAGTCTTCTTTAGAAGACCACTAAGCTAACTGCTTAGATGAACATGAAGTGAGGATTAAGTAGGCTACCTTTGGATATAATAAGTACATTTAATTTGGTAAAATTTCATAAATACCTAGAGAATGATAGAAAAGTGCTACACCCTATATATAATAGGGAAATAATCTTTGACCAACCTATGGATGCAGTGGATTAGTCAATCCCCCAAAAAAATTCAATTGATAACAAGGATATAAATGTAGTGTTTGGAACAATATGGTAGTTAAAAAAACTATACCCAATTCTAGAGCCACACCCGAAGGCTAAATAAAAGAGAAATGAGGGTTGTTTCCACAAAAAGAAAAAGGGTGGAAAAACTAGTAGTTGTGGAATCAAGTGAGTGTGAGGATGAACACAATGATGTCCCACTCAATATGAGAAGAAGGCCACATCCCCAACCTAATCTTCCTAATAAATCTCCATCCTCATCTCCATATCCATCTTCATCTCCATCTTCATCTCCATCTCCATCTCCTGCAAGGGAGTCTCTTATTCACTTTGCACCTCAGAACTCTCCACCTCATAATCCACTACTTCAATCTCATCGTAGGAAATCTCATCCAACTCAAATTTTACCACATCAATATCCTCCTCTACACCTTCTCCATCTCCACCAAAAATTCCCAATCCTCCATATCAAACTACAATCCCTTCACCTCCCCATTCTTCTTCACATCTAGTTAAACCTTCACTACCCCACCTAGAACAAGGGAATCAACTTGAAGGGGATGGCTACCAAGTGGATGATTTTATTAAGGAATTAAGGATTGGGCACCCTTATACCCTAATGTAGGAAGATATTCCTCAACTTGATGACCAAATTCAATACTCATCAAGTAATACTAAGTTTATGGTTACAAATCCTCCTCCCTCTCTCCCTCAACCTTCACTAACTAAAACTTCAATTCTTCCATTATGGCTTAATCATACTGTGCAAAAGAGGAAGAGGACATATATTTAGGAAGAGAAATGTTTCTCTTCATTGGTAGAGGTGTTTAAGGCCCAACCAAGCAAGAAAAGGGCTAGAAGACTCTCGACTATATTGGTGGATGAGAAAGGAAATAGAATGGCTCATATATCCACCCCCATGGTAAACAAGCCTAAAGCTCAAATGAAATTTGGGGATACTATGTATAAGGTCAACCTAGGATCTTTAACTAGGGAAGAAGAGAAACAATCTTTGTAGCTAGTTTTCACCACAATATTTAAGCAAATGAAGAAAGATGAAAACAACAAAGAAGAACTCAATGGTCAAGTGGAACAATTAACTTCATATATCAATCACCTAGTTGGTCCTATTAACTCAACTGCACATGTTCCCATATTATTATGAATATTGAATAAATATGCTCAACATCTATACCTAGAAGGAATTCTCCATGCGAATTCAGAATGGATACAAGGATTGCGAATTCAGAATGGATACAAGGATTGCAAGCTCTTAGAAGTGGGGTAATCAAAGAAGCATTAAGATCCTATCACAACATAATTAATGAGGCAAGATTAGGGATGAAAATGAAAGTTGAAACAAATGAAGATATTTTGATATGGGAGGAATATATCCTAGTTTTGCAAAGGATGAGGGCTACTCCTTCCATTGAGTTAGCTTGATTGGGAATTTTTTATAAAGAACACCAAGAGTTTCCTGAAGAATGGTTGAAAACTAGTAATCTCATAAAGAAGAAACTTAAGAAGTGTAAGGACAATTTAAATAAGAGCAAAGGCTCAAAATATAAGGTAATGGCTAGAGTAGAGAAGTTTTTCAAAGACCTTTCTCGCACTTTCTAGGAAAACCCTTCATTGGTATGACCAATGGTCGAGATAATTATATTCTCTTCAACAAAAAATATCTAAAGAATCTTTTGACAAGATGGTGAAGGTTAAGGCTGCCATTTGGAATTCATTGGAGTATTTAACAAAATTTAGAGAGTTGCTGCAAGACAAGACAAGAAGTCTACCTTTTCTCAAAGAATAAATCTTAAGTATCACAAGGGACCCAATGCAAATGGCTTGAAAGAATTGATCACTTCCTTCTTGGAGCACTTTCCAAGCCTAATATGATAACTTGTGCAATAAGTTATTATGGTTTTCATTTAATTATTTTAATTCTTTATTCTTTCAATAAGGTGTAATAAATCAACTCAGAAGAGTTGATAACTTGTAAAAGTGGTGTTAAAGTGCCAACTTAGTTTGTAACTAGCAGCTAACTTAATTTAGATCTAGTCACTAGAATAATGGTTCCAATTGAGTTATTTTAAATCCAAAATTTTAGGGTACTCAAGGTGGCTATATATGGCTCCTTTTTGGATATTTTAAAGGGTTAGACATTGGATTTTTGTAGCAAAATTATATAGTTTTAGCATGGATTTTCTACTAAGTATTATAATTTTATAAATTTTGATAATGAATCAAAGGATCAGACATGTTTTTTGTATTAATGTTCTCATTATGGTAATGATATATTATATTTAAATTATCCAAAAGTGAATAACCTAGTGAGATTTGTGTTTTAATTGTTCTTTCATAAAAATTGTGTCCATGGTGGTTTGATTGTATGCAATTTGAAATATCTTATTTTGTGATTTCCTCAAATGCTTGCATCAATATTATAACTGATTACATGAAATATTATTGTTTGTAATAATAGTTTGGTATCTCATATAACTTTTGAAAATTTGATTGTAATTTATCATTGTCTAATTCAGTTACATTAAAATGAGCATAATCATTATTGAACATCTATATGAAAGATTATTATATGAATAGCACAAACATTAAAAATAATAATATTTTTTTTAACATCAACTTTTATTTACATAATAGTATAGAGTTATAACATCATTTTTTTAATATTCTATTGTCATTACTATCATATTTAAATTCTTGTAATTTAGTATTATAATAAAATAACGTATGTATGTATGTACACACTTGATTTATTTGTGTTATTCTCAAGTTAAAGTATCTATCTACTTCTTAGTTTTTGACAAATGCTTAATTTTTTCAATAATACTATTAATATGGATATAGTTACTTTAATTTTCTTATAATTATCTACTATAATATAGATATTAATAGTATTAAATTATTTACTATTCATTGAAAATGATATATAAGTTTATATCAAGTTTTTAAATTGAAATTGGGATATTTTCTACCAAATCTCAAAAATAACTATTACAAACATGTCTTATAATATTTATATTCTATTAGGGTGAAGGGCCTAACTTGATTGGCTAAATGATCTTGTTGCAAGAAAGAGGTCATGAGGTCTAGTCTGCCCCCATGAAAAAATTTACCGAGTGCATTGTAGTACTTACCACTATTTAGTTTAAAATCTGACATATTTTTGCAAGTCAAATATATCACTTTTATTTAATCATTGAATTTTATAATTGTTAGACACAAAATAAAAAAAATAAAACTAGAAAGGCTCTTTATACATGAATCATTGTTCATCAATATTTTAAAAATATCTAGTCTAATGAACAAGCTCAAGTTCAATTATGCTACTCACAATTGTTGCCTACAACTTTGAAGTTGAATTTGTTCATTACAAAAGGTTAAGAAATATTTTATTTTTCCCTGTAGAACTCAAAATCAACGAATAAAACTATAAAACTCTTCACAAATGAATCATTTGTTCATCAATATTTAACAAATATCTAGCCTAATGAACAAACTCAATTTCAATTATGATACTCACAATTATTGCTACTATTGACTAGACTTCAATTCAAAGTCAACCATAACAACTATAGTATCCATTTGAAACAAAATTATCCCAAAGTGTATCTACCATAGTATTTACCACTATTTAGTTTAAAATCTGACATATTTTGCAAGTCAAATATATCACTTTTATTTAATCATTGTATTTTATAATTTTTAAACTCAAAATTAAAAAAATCAAACTACAAAGGCTCTTTACAAATGAATCATTTGTTCATCAATATTTAACAAATATATAGTCTAATGAACAAACTCAACTTCAATTAAGCTACCCACAATTGTTGCCTACAACTTTGAAGCTGAATTTGTTCATTACAAAAGGTTAGGAAACATTATTTTTACCTATGGAACTCAAAATCAACGAATCAAACTACAAAAAGTCTTTACAAATGAATCATTTATTCATCAATATTTAACAAATATCTAGTCTAATGAACAAACTCAATTTCAATTATGCTCCTCACAATTATTGCTACTATTGATTAAAATTCAATTTAAGGTCAACCATAACAACTATAGTATCCATTAGAAACAAAATTATCCCAAAGTGTATCTACCATGCCTCTAAATTATTTTTATGACACATCTATCAACTACACAACAAATACTTTTATTACAATACCACAACTGCAACTACTTGTTGCTGCATGGTTGTGATACATAGGCCTTGCAAGAATCTATTATCTTAAACTATTGTCCAACCTACACCTAAATTGATATGTTATAACCCATCTATCAACTAGCCAACAAGTACTATTACTTTAATACTAGAAAGAAATTACTTGCCACTACATGGTACTTGTTAAAAATGTATAGTGAAGAAAGATTCTAGCTTTTATTTTGTAAGTTTGGAAGGTCAAAAAAATTTCAATTCACCATACATTGAATCTTGATAATGACATGTATACATTTAAAAAAAATAAAAATCAACTAGTTGTTTTCCAACCTTGATAACATAGCCATATACTTCCAATCATCATTTAAAGCTAGTTTTTATTTTTTCAAGATAAAATTTACTATAGACTTTATAATTCCAAAAAAACATTTAATTAATTTTACTTTATTTACAAGTCATTCAAAATGACTTCAATAAATACTTTTTGTTTTGATACGTGTATGTTTGTATTACTGGCAAAAGAAAAATAAAATTACATTAGACTGTGCAGATGGAAAACTTCCCATATTATTCATGACACCAAGTGCTAGAGACATCAGACACAACCAAAAACCCCTGCGAACCCATACTAGACATAAAACCTCCCGACCGAACACTACTCCACCATGCCAGCCAACAAGTATACTGCCTGCCAAATGTACTCCATGTGGTACCAAATCCACTATCACCACCTGGCTGTCCTGGGAAATCATTTCATCGTCTTGGATCCATAGCCTCTCCCCAGATGCATGTTTTAGTAATCCCATTTGCTCCCTGATTTTCCAACCTATCAGCCTCTCTGTTAGCTTCCCTATAGATATGGGATAAGGAGAACTCCACTAAATCTTCCAACAAATTAGATGCCTCCTCTAGAAGGGGTTGATATTTTCAGTTCACTAATTTTTCAAACTTCATCACTTGTATAATCACCATGGAATCACCTTCTACTTCCACTCTTGCCACCTTCAACCTATGGCATAATTGTAATATGGAGATAAGTGCCCTTAATTTAGTAGCTGTGTTTGTTCCTTTTGGTAGAGATAACGAACTTTCTGCAACTGTCCACCCACTCTCGTCCCTAATGCAACAACCTACACCTGAGGCACCCAAGTTTCCCCTTGAAGCGTCGTCGAAGTTTAATTTACACCAACCTAACTTAGGAGGTTTCCATTTTGCATTTCTTCACTTGACAACCCCCTCCACCATCTGTCATGTTCCCGCTTTAAGGATGACCAGTCCAAACCATGTTTTCCTCATCCTTCCATCCCACTCCGTGAATTCCCTATCCTTCAAGTCCTACTGAGCCACCTCGTTATTTACTACCTCCACAATGGTGGCCTCCAATCTGTTGTAGAAGGATGAGAATTCTCTTTTGGACTCCATAAATATTCTCTTATTATGTTCTTTCCATAGCTCCCAAACTACAATTGATGGGCCTACAATCCATAGTGTGTGATAGAGGGAGGACTTCCTCAAAAGTGGTCATGATTCAAATAGAGTCATTATATTGTTTGGGAGGGCACTATACCATATGAGCCTAGCATAGAGCCATTTCTAGCACTCCTCTGTAAAAGGACACCCAAGAAAATGATGATTAACCTATTCTTCAGCATTTTTGCACAACACACACCTTAACAGCCCCAAAAACCCCATCCTCTTGAATTTATCAGCTATAAGAACCTTCTTCTACAAGACCACCCATGAGAAGGTGCCCACCTTGGGAAGGCAAGCCCGATCCCAACATAGGTGTAGAGGAAAAGAGGAGATAGCCATCATGGACCGAAGCACCTGATACTTGTCCTTGGCATTATATTGTCCCGACACCACCTTCACCCACACCAGTCTATCCTAACCATCTCGTATATTTAACATTCTTCTGTTTAGTTCCTGGAGCAGTCTATCCGCTGCCATAAGATGTAGAAGATCTGGTCCAGGGATCTTCCACTCAAATTCAAATTTCCTCACCCCATGCCTATTAGTCTCCACCAAGTACTCCCGTAGGGAACATCCCCACCTCTACTGCAACACCACCTTGGCCTCATCAAGCCCTAGGCAGCTATCCAAACTCGGATAGCCTTGCCATGAGTCTTCCCAAAATAACACAACTCTCCCGTCATGGACGTCCCATGATAAATGATTTAGAATGCGGGGTCGACATGCCTTCGTGGAATTCTAGATCCTTGACCCATTGGGAAGGCTCCCAACTAACAAAATGCTCCTTTGATCTGTGTCGACCAAATATTTGTGCTAGAGAATATGTTCCCATTGAGCCTCACTCTGAGAATACATGCCCCAAATTAGCTTTTCACCAAGGGCCTGGTTTTGGTTCATTAAATCTCTCAACCCCACCCCACCATTGGCCTTGGGCCTGCAAATCGAGTCCCATGCAATCAAAGGATATTTTTATCTTCCGAGGCGCCCTGCCAGAAAAAGCACATCATGCTCTGATTGATCTGTGCAACCTTGTTCGTGGGAAGGGCCAAGACAAACATAAGGTTAATGGGTAGGGCAGAAATAACTACTTAAACTAACATCACTATCCTTCCAACCCAATACAACCATTTACCTCCCTAAGGAGAAAACTTGATTTTGATCTTGTTGATCAACGGATCCCACAAGGGTCTCGACCGTAGCCCTTTAGCAAGTGGGAGACCAAGATATGTTGTAGGGAGTTCACCGATTCTGAAGTTCATTATTCCAACCACCTCTTGAGCTCTTCTTCCATCCATGTTTAAGAAGAAAATTTTAGATTTGGCATCACTAATTTTCTGCCCAGAAGCCTCCCTATAGCAGTTAAAAATTCCTCTTAATGCTTTAGCCTCACCTCTGCTTAGCATTGCAAAACATGTATTATCAACAAATTGCTGATGTGTTAACACTAGCATCTCACTTGTAACTTGAACACCTTTAATCAGGTTATTTGCAGCCACCAGCCCCAAAGCTCTACCCAACGCTTCCACCATTAGAATGTATAAGAATTGAGACAACGGATCTCCTTGTCTCAGTCCTCGTGATGATTCAAAAAAACCTTTTGGATCCCCATTCACTAACATCAAAAATCTAGCAGTAGAGATGCAGGTGAATATCCATGCCACCCAATTGTTATCAAAGCCAAATTTCTCTAATACTTTGCACAAAAAATGCGAGTCAACCATGTCATATGCCTTTTTGATATCGAGTTTGATCAACATGCCTTGAGCTTTGCTGACTTGGAGAGAATGGATGGCCTCTTGTGCAATAATTACCCCATCCAATATAGAACACCCAGGTACGAAACCAATTTTTTCTTCGGAGATCAACAATGGGATGATTGCTTTCAGCATGTTTGTTGTTGCTTTTGCCAATATTTTGTGCAATGTGTTACAAAGGGCAATTGGTTTAAATTCGTTCAAAGATTAGGGCTTCTCCATCTTTGGAATCAAGGCCAGAAAAGTGTTGTTGACTTCCCTAAGAAAGTTGCCCGATGCTCGAGCTTCTTCCAATTCCTCTGACACCTTTGTACCAATGAAGTCCCAGCACACCTGAAAGAAGCAAGCAGAAAAGCCATTTGGACCTGGTGCTTTATCAGGGTGTAGCTGGAACATAGAAATATTGATCTCCTCCTTCGTGAATGCTCGTAACAACATTCTATTCTTCTCATGTGACACCAATGATGGGATCTCAACCAACATTGCCTATTAAGCCTGCAAATTAAAACCTTCCTAATTGTTTAGGATGTTAGTGAAATAACTGACTATCTCAGCTGCAATTTCCTTTGGATCCACAATCATCTCCCCTTCCCCCTTTTTTAGGCTATTTATTTTATTGACCTCCCTTCTGATTCTGGCCGAGTGATGGGAAAACTTTGTGTTGCAGTCACCATCTTTAATCCATAGTGCTTTGGACTTCTGACGCTAGAAAATTTCCTCTCTTGCTAGAACATCTTCCCAATCCTTCATCAACAATTTCTCCTTTAGGTACAAATCTTCATTCATACCATTTTGTAAAACACACGTATTGATAGCTTCTAATTCCTCCTCTAATCTATTCTTCTTCTCAAAGATGTTACCATATGTATCCTTGTTCCAAGCTTTAATATGCTGCTTTAGTAATTTGAGTTTACTCGCCACTTTGAACAAGCGATTGCCCATAGGTTGGAACTTGTTCCACCAAATTTCTAGATTTTCAACAAAGGTGGGATCACGTAGCCACATTTTCTCAAAACAAAAGGGACACCTCTTCGCCTTCTTCTCTCCTTCCAACATTAAGCATATGGGTAGTGATCCGAGCTAGAGAAGGGAATAATGCTACCTTCGAGTGACAAAGGGACCCTAGTTAGATCCCCCATGAAGAGAAAGCTATCTAGCTTTTTAGCTATATTGCAAAAATCCAACCGCCGATTCGTCCATGTATATGTGCCATTTTCCAATTGGATATCCATGAGCTTATTTATGTTAACAAATTCTTCAAATTCCACTTGTGATTGTAATCTTCTGCTTACTCCCCCCCACTTATCCTCTTCTCGCAAGATCGCATTGAAGTCTCCACCTAGAAGAAAAAATTCATCCCTGTTGGCCTTCATGAACTCCTCTACTTCCTCCATGTCCTTCTTTTGAGCAGACAATTTTTTGGCCCATATACATTGATCACTATAAAGGCCAAGCACGAGGTGAAGCTTCTTACCTTGCTTTCCAACCAGTTCCTCCCATCTACCACTTTTTCCACATGCAATCCAAATGGTTTCCACATTGTAATGATACCCCTTGACATCCCTTCTGCTTCCACAAAGGAAAATTTCCATAGTTTTAGCTGCTGTTTCAATTTGCCTACTTCTTCCTTCCCTAATTTGGATTCCTGTATGAGCATGATATCTGTTGTATTGTCTTCTAGCAAACACCTAAGTAGGTGCTTTTTGTTAGGGGCATTTAAGCCCCTAACATTCGAGATTAGGATTCTCATTTCTCCTCGAGAAGGGACCTGCCCTTCCCAGATCTCAGGTGCATTGTTATTTTTTGTTGTCTAGCTACCTCCCCAACTATCAATCTTTTGTCTTCATTTTTCTTCCTCCCAACCTTTTTCTTCTCTCCACAATCTGGTACACCTTTGCCACAAGGCCTAGCTTGTACTCCTAGCTTTTCTTCTTCTAGTTCTTTGCCCTCTGCTCTACTTGCCTCCAATTCTTGGATGCATTCCAGTGGTTGTTTTAGTTCTTCCTCTTCCAACATCCAGTCCTCTCCCATCACTGCTTGTTGGTTACTCTGGTCTAGTTCCACCATTTTACCTTCCCATTCCACAACTACCTCCCTATCATCCTCATTTTGATTTGGGTGTGAGGCTTCCCCTGATAGCTCCCTTAATTCATTTCCCATACTCTCAATCAATTCCCATTCCTAGTTCAGAAATTTGTGTCGGATTGCATCCTCCTGAGCATCTGACCTTAAGACTAAAGCTTGATCATCCTAAACCTCCTCTAGCTATACCATCCTTGTGTTTTCATGTGCTAGAACCACTTCTACTGGTTCTACTCCTGCATTTTTGGTTCCTCTACACCCTATTGAGTTTGACTAGCTCCTTTCAAAGACCCCTCCCCTTCTTCCATCACCCCTTTCCCTTTTTTATCCATGTTGGTATTGCTCCTAAACCCACCCCTCTTCCAAATTTTCCACACCGTGTCTTGACAATGGGACAAATTTTGTTATGGCATAGCTCGATCTCTTCCCACAAGGTGCTCTAGGGCATGATTTCCAGTGCAATCTGCATTCTTCCTTGATTCCCATCATTGATCACCTCGTCATCTATCCCCACCACCGAGCCAAGCGCCATGCCAATGTGTTCTAGGGCATCATGATTCCATAATTCTTTTGGTACATTCTCTAATTCAACCCATACTACCATCTTCTCTAGCGTAACGAGTCTTAGGTCAAAGTTAGCTTCCCAATCTTTGAAATAAAATCCCTTCCCGTCCATAGCTAAGCCTTTCGTTGCTAAGATCTCCTTCTTGATATGCTCAGAGGCATAGAGGATCAAGAAGAAACTATTTTGCAGGAACTTAATTCTTACCTCTTCCTTCCATTTCGCTTCCCACCATGAAATCATCTTCGATTTTGTACACTCATCGCCCCACCATTTTTCCAAAATAGCTTTATCCTCCAAGCTAAATCTAGAGCTTTCCGTCAGCCTTGAAGGAATAACATATTTGGTCTTTAATCTTTCCTTCTGCCCTTGATTACACCTTTCGTCAGTCCCTTCCTTTATATTCATACCTTGGTGTGCCTTCTGGTGTCCTTGGCTATCTGATTTCCCTCTGGTCTCCCTGTTGTCCTTCTCTAAAAGGTTATCAGATGGTATTGACCCCTTTTTGATTACCTTCCTTCGCCAGACCTTGGGATTTTTCTTTTGATTTCGGTTAGGGTTTCCCATCCCCATCCCCATTGTGCTCTTCCTAACCAACCCTCTTCCGAATGCCCTCATTTTCCTGTGGCCAACCCTGTTTGCCTCTCTACCACACTGTTCTATCCACCATCCAAGGGAGTTCCCTCCTTCCTCGATACCGATCCTCTCTCCTTTGTGGTCATCCTCCTTGCCCAACTAGACCATTGATACTCCTGTTGCCTCTGTTTCGCCATCCCTCTTGGTGGTGATCGTTTAGCCTGTGGCACAATGAAGGCCACTCTTTCTCCGCATCCTCAACCCAGGACTCGGCCTCCTTCTGCCAAACTTTGCCTCGCCCTTCCTTCTACCGAAAATCACTTCGCACCGCCATTTTTATTCAATAAATACTTTTATATTAATATTTAATTTTTTAATTATACTATTTAATATTTTTATTTAAAATTTATACGATAAAAGGTAATTTAAAGAAAAACATTTACATTGATCTTTTTAAAATCCACTAATAATAAAACATAATTATTAGTTTGATCTCATTGCTTCCATTACTTAGCCCATGGCCACATCCTTCTCTTGCTTTAACCCTAAATACCTAGTAATCAATCACTGTTTCACATTTACTACCAACATTTTTTAATATTCAAATTTATTTAATTATTTATTTGAAATTTGTATATTATTTAAACTTATAATAATAAACTACAATTATAATTAATATAAATTAATTGTATTTATATTTTTTATGTTTATTTAATTAATTTGAATGTAATATTTCTTAACAGTAATGACATATTTATTATTATCTAGAGACAATATATACATTTCTAAAATAATATTTAGTAATTTTAAGTGACTTAATTTAATTTTTGAGAGAATTTGTTATACATCATTCAGTTCAATAAATAATTATCTTTTTAATAAATTATTGTGTTTTATAGCATAAGTATTTCAATATGAACCTAATAATAAATTAATATTTTGTAATGACCCAGGAACTGAGTGTAATGGAATGACTGTAACTATAAATTGAGATCTCAGATCTCTCAACATATTTTAAATAGATATATTTAAGATATTTATATTTCCGCTCTCTTCCATAACTCAACAATCCTCATTTTCCTTGTCTTTGATTGCTTAAGATTTCTTGGATAATAAAAATCTATATTTCCAACAATACAGAGCATTAAAGAATAAACCGTTACTACAGCAGTCTTCCATTAAAAGCAACAAAATTGTTGCCTCGATAACAGCAGAGCGCCACTCTCACCACCTGGTCAGGACCAATTGTAAAGCCCGCCCGCCGCCATTAATTGGCCAATGCACATACACCCTTCTCTTCCCTTTTAAGCTATTTTTTCTATGTAAAGCACACTCACGCTTTTAATTGGTCAAGGCTCTAGGAAAATTCACCATTAGTAATTTATTGGAGGGAAAATTCACCCACAACAATTCATTGCAAGTCATGGCGGTGAATTTTCCCATTCTTGACAGCCCTTGATAAATTGTTGATGGTTAATTTGCTGTATACCTTAGCCAATGGCCACATTATTCTTGACAGCCGTTGATAAATTGTTGGCGGTGAATTTTCCCGCGTGAATTATCCTGACGGTGAATTTTCCCATTCTTGACAGCCATTGATAAATTGTTGACGGTGAATTTGCTGTATACCTTAGCGAATGGCCACACTCTTACGCCAATTTCTCTATAAAAAGCCCTAAAGCCGTTCCATTACACAACAGTTTCCTGATTTGTTACAGAAGCTCTAAGGCTCTGTATACCGTTCTCTGCAACGGCATCAACCTAGGTATTGCATATAAGGCTATACCTAGCGTTAACGATGTGTCTGTTATTATCATGCTTAGGTTCGAGCAGCAGCGGTGCAGAGACCAAGGTTCGAAACCTGACAGAAAGGCCTGTGGAAGTACAAATTCGAGCGGGTTCCATGCTGAGGAAGGCGTACAGAGTGGGGCCTGGGTGCGCTAAGACGCTGAAGCGCAACAAGATTTGCCAAAACTATTCCCCGCGAGGGGAGAGCGCAGTTCTTTTCAATGGAAAGGGTGAACCTTATGTATGGATTCACAGTTCCAAAGCCAACTGGGCCACTGCCAGACAACAGTATCTCACACTTGATGACCTCAAAGCTTCCATTGAAGTCAAGATTTGTAACGATTCTGGGAAAGGAGCTTTTACTGTGCTTAAGATTTCCAGATGTAAAACTTCCTAGGTTTCTTTTTCGGTTTTCAGCTGGATTGGAGAACTATTTAGCTTCTGAAAGCGTAAATCTGTTAAGCTTTCCATTAATTAACTTATGAACGGCTGATACAGTAGAATTTTTTTGTCTATAGGTTTTTAAAAATAATCAGAGTTTCTTTCGTATATGGCTGACACAGTAGGTAACTTTGTTCTGAAAGTTTTATCAATGGATAAATCCGTCAGTATTGCCAGATAACAAGATAACATGGTGGATATATTTATTTTCTTGTATACATTGTTTTATTAGAAGATTTTTCTGGTTATCATGGGTTTCACGTTTAAGTTAAAATTTTTTGGCAGATCCGTGAAAAGTATCGACAACTTCATAAATTTTCCCAAAGCTTACACATTTTATTTAGATTTTGTTGCATCTGCATAATAATCAATACCTCTGAATCTCTAAAAATTACAGATAGACTGTCTGCAAATGGCGAAAAAGAGGCTATATCGTTGATGCCAATTACTGCAGCAAGTTTTTTTCATTTACATAGTCTACTAGCTGCTCACCGACATGTCTGTTAATGAAAGTCGTGGCAAGGCCTATAACCCTAGGTATTAAATATACAGACCAAGGGTCATTCTACGATTTTTTATATAGAGTTGTGCAAAGTGTTTTACCATATCATAAACCACGGTATGGAATGTGCATTCATTTCATTATTTGTATGGGTTGTTTCTGAACTTGTTTGCCATTTTTGAATGCCATGGATTTCCAGGGTTCAAAAGTAAGTTTGTTCTGGAGGCAATAATTAAGAACTTCGGTAGTTTTGAGATCAAATGTTCAAGGTAGGTCTGAACACTTACACGATAAAGAGCAGAAGATACCAAAACAGCATATTTACCAATCAAAACTGCGCTGTACATCGATCAAAAACCGCTTATAAACTATAGAACCACCCTGTGTGAAGCTAGCATCGCGAGTACATCTGCTAAAACCGCCTTCTGTCCACAAACTCCCATGCGGGTATATTCATTGTTTCTCAGCTAAGCTCAGCCTTCTCGCATGGCCTGCAAAGACAGATTTTATTTTATTTTATTTTTGTTTTTCACTTTTCCAAAATTTCGACATAACCCTAGTCAAACATCCATGTCCACTAGTCAAACATTTACTATGCATATCGAGACATTTATCCCATTTCAACATAACCCTAGGTCCCATTTACCACATCCTCATGGTTTATCCATCAACCTAGGCATCCATCATCATCCATAGTATTAATATCCTTTTGTCATATTATAACTTTATAGACATCCATATCCTAGGTTTCATCACCATCCATAGTGTTGTCATCCTTTTATTCTACCTTGACTTCATCACATCTTCATAACCATCCATGTCCTAGGTTAGATAATCACTTCCACCATCATAACATCCTTATACACATTCATTATCCTTTTGTGTTCAACTTAGGTTGACACCTCCATAAACATTTATGTCCTAGGTTTACAACTCCTATCGTAGTATCCATAGTTGCACAACATCTTCAAAGACATCCATATCCTAGGTTAGATAATCACTTACACCATCATAACATCCTAAGCCCACATCCTCATACACAATTGTCCTTGGTTTAGACTATCATTTACTTCCATTATATACCATCCTTATGTCTACAACTTAGGTTGACACCTACATAGCTATATATCTCCTAGGTTAGACTATTATAGATACATCCTCTATCATAAAATCTATAGTCACAATATCATCCTCAAATACATACATGTCCTAGTTTTGATCATCAGTAGGTTGCAAGAAAAGAAGAACATGGAATGAAATAGCTCAAATCCACTAGCAACTGTCAGTATAATCAAGGTGAGGGTTTACAAGTCTGCCTTAGTTGACAAAGAAGACATTGTAAACCAACTTGAATATTCTTCTAGGTTTGTTGAATTTATGAAAGATGACCTTATCAAACATATGTAGATTTCCTTATAGGTTTGGATAAGATATGTTTCTTAGAATTTATAGAGGAGGGTACCACACTATCCCCTAACTTTGACCAATCCAAACTAAGTATCGTAATTAGGAAGGAAACTCTTGTTAAATCCACTTTTCAAAAATACTTGTATGATATGCCCTAGAATATAACCAAAGTCGCCTCTAACATTAACCAACTCAAACCATTTACAACTTCATCATGCAAGAACCCATAGTTTTGATTAAGAAAACATAGGAAATGGCTCAAACCCATTACATAATAACCAAGAAATAAAGAAATATGAGTCTCACCAGTAATGAGACTAGAGAAAAAAGAAGAAAAACACTAGTAACAATAAAAGACTAGCAAATACCCCATAGTTACCTCAACCATCAAAAACTAATTACATGAAAAATTGCAACAAGTGAACATCAAACCTCTTAACACCTATCTCCCACTAGAACTTTTTCTACTTTTCATTGTTCAAAATCATCTGATCTTATTACTTCTAATAGGACCATAACTCAATCTACCTTACAAAAAAATACATTGTCTAACCCCACTCACCTTAGGACTCAATCTACTTTAAGTAATCGAAAATTCCTCAAACTTAAACATCATTCCCATCCATAATGCAATTAATCCAATCTTTACCACCTTTATCTTTACCCCAACCATCACTCCCTCAACTAACCACGATTCCATCTTACACTTCACCACAACAACCTATAAAATCTTACCTTTCACCTTCTATATCTCAACCTTACCACCAAAAAACCTCATTTAACAAAAAATATATATACAACCACTAAACACATCACAATACATCCCCCAAAACCACATATCCAACAAAAATAGTATACACAACCCCCAACATATCAAGCCACATATCAACATTGACATTAGTAGACACTACCTTCCACATATCAACAAAAACCGCCTATTTGACAATAACAACCTCAAACATATCAACCTACATACCAACAATCACCCAACAAGAATAACAATATACATAACCACAAAAATATCAACTCACATACCAACAAGTGCCACCACATGTGCCTGTAAGAGAGGGGGACCAACTACATCAAGGCCCCAGGTCACGAAGATCCAAGAGCAGAAGGATTTCCTAACTTACCTCACTCTAAAGGGGTGTTTGAAATGAGGGACAAGAATGATGAGGACTATAATGCCCTTCAATCACTTTGCAGACCTGAAATCAGGATTGGCGCTAAGCGAGCCGGTTTCGAGGTTCAACATTGTACCTCAGGTAGCTCTCTACCCGAGGATGGAAGGACAGTTCTAGGATGACAGTGCGGCACGCTGGCATCTCTCAAGTGCACTGGCATCTGTACAACTAGAGGACCAAAAAGACAGTACAAATTACCACAAAATGAGCTAACGGTCTAGCTAGTCACTTCTAAGGGAACGAAATAGAACTATGAAGTGGGAAAGATACATACGAATGTGATAAACTAAGTATATGAAGGCTAAGGTGACAGAGATAATCTCACAAAGATGCTCATTCGCTAGCTAGCTCCAAAAAGCAAGTCCACCTAAACACAAGAAATAGGGAAAATTGTTGGGGGCTGTATAGGGGTCTACCTCAGTCAAACTCCCATTTTGGTGTTTCCACCTCTACGAACAGCCAAGATAGCAACGATAAAGAAGTAGAGAAGGAGAAAAAGCAAGTAACACTACAAAATAGTATTAAGCTACTCAACCAAATCATAAAGGAGAGGAGTGAAAATGTTACCACCTCCACCAAGAGCTCACTAGCTAATGGAGAAGAAAAGAGGACTTGAACAATCACCACAACCTCAACTATGATGAAGGGAGGTGTTGCAAAACCTCAAGCCCCTACTACAATGGCTTGTTCCACACTTGCTTTACGAAGTTGATGGAGTGTAATTGCTGCTGCTATGAAGTGCCAAAGTGCTGCTTAAAGTGATGGATGCAAAGAGATTGTGTAGAATATTTCTAGAGCTTGTGAAGAATATGAAATGAATGAAGAGTGCTTTTGAAGGTGGGATGAGAAATCTTCCATTTTCAAGGTCGGTTGGTCGAAGAGGGATGTTACAAACTACCCCCAATGGGAAGTGTAACACCTCTACTAGCTTCAGATGCAGGAATCCATCATGGACATAATCACACTGCGTGGATGTCTGAGTGTCGCGCGGGTATCCCTAAAAAATATTTTTCTACCAATGCAAAAGATAGATGCCAAGTGGAACGAAGGTAGCGAGCTAATGTGGAATTTCACCTTCGGATTTGGTTTTCTAAGGTGAGGATATACAAAAGGGGAATTTGCGTAAGGGGTGCAAATTCGCACCTATACATTTTTCCCCCACTTTAGCAAGCACAAATACTGATGAGTGCTTCGGTAAAGTAGATCAAAGAATGAATAAGGTTAGAAATGTATACCTGAACCGTCGAGGAAGCAGACCATGATCTGATGAACTCGAAAGAACAGGACAAGTAAAAGACTTCATAGCCTCGTAGAACTATGAAGCTATAGATTGAAAGCATCTTATACGCACGCAGACATGCAAGGAGGTGACCCCCAAGATCTCTCACATGAAGGAAGCCCCGAGAGGTAAGCACCTCATAGGCCTACAGACCTATAAGGAAGGTGTCCTCCAAGATCTCTCACATGAAGGAAACCTAGAAAAAATCACCCTACAGGCCCATAGACCTGCAAGGAAGGTGTCCTCCAAGATCTCTCACATGAAGGAAACCCAGAAAAAAGTTCCCTACAGGCCTACAAACCTACAGGGAAGGTGTCCTCCAAGATCTCTCACATGAAAGAAACCTAGAAAAAAGTGTCCTACAGTCTCGTAAACCTGCAGGGAAGGTGTCTTCCAAGATCTCTCACATGAAGGAAACCTAAAGAAAGCACCCTACATACCCACAAACCTGCATGGGAGAAACCCTCAAGATCTCTCACATGGAGGAAGCTCATAAGAAGCACCCTAAAGACCCACAGACTTGTAGGGAGGTATCCCTCAATATCTCTCACATGGAGGAAACCCAAGGAAGGGGACTCCACAGAGTCGAAAATTGGCTTCACAAGTGCACCTGCAAAGCGACATGTTCACAGGTAGGTAGAACATGTCCAAAAGCAGCCACACAGACAAGTAAGCGGATAGTCATGTATGCCATCGATAGACTGGAAAGCTTTCAAAGGGGTCCCTTGGGAACCTGACATGAAGAAAGGGGTCCACTCAAGGGACATGTTCGAAAGTGCGGAAGAGATGTTTCTTTCTCGAATCGATTCATCATCAAGGAATCCTTTTGAAAGATGTTCACTTCATCAAGGAATTGAAAAGAAAATGCCCCCTTGTGAGGGGAAGATCAAAGTTGCTCCCACCTTGAAGGAAAGGTTCTCAAGTTCTTTCTTTACAAACCTGTGATGAAGGAAACATGTTTCGTTAGGGTTTCAAGTCAAGAATGTGATTCTTCAAAAAGAAGTTTGTGAAGATTCTCAAGAAAATATTTGTTGGCCATGAATGCATTTTCTGAAAAATGAAGTGTCATAGTGGCATTGTCACACATGAGAGGGACAACTCAAGAAAAGAAGAGAGAAAGATAAGAAAAGAGAAAAAGAGAAAAGAACATAAACACAGGACACAGGAGTAGCCTGATATTTCAAGGTCAAAACTACTCATAAATATGTATATATTTAAGTATAATAATAGTATATAAAGTGAACTATCATCAACCCCCTACTATATCGGACCATGTGAAGAATGCATGAGAAGACAAATAAAAAATAAAAAATTGGGTCAACATGGAAGGGAAGCCTAAATTCCCCCAACACTTTGCATCATCCCCACTTTGCCAAAAATAATCACAAACATGGAAGAATGATGATACACATCTAGAAGAAGGTTTACGACACAAAAACCACGCCTGTATCCAAGCACCAAAAATGGTGTCAAGGGTCATCCAGACACACATAGCACGATCACAGGGAAACACATCACAACACACACACATCTATTCTAAAGATAAAGAAGGGGCCTCCCCCTAACATTGATCAACCAAGAGGTTGTCCGCTTCCCACTCTAGATCATCATAGGGGGAAGGAGGAAGAGCCTGTAGTGGTGGAATGTTAAGAGGAGGAGCGTCTGACCCTCCCCCAACAATGGCTAAGGAAGAAGCCCCCGCAAGGTCTCCTCCACCAAGCTCTTGTGGAGCTAAGGTCAGTGATTTCATGAAGATCACTGACAAGGCCAAAACTTCATCCAGAGAGTTAAACATGCACTTTGCAGGAGTGTCATGTCATAGCTCAACAGATGGGGAAAGTTTTGCTCGAAATTCACTGCTAGGCTCATTGAGTGATTTAGGAGAGGAGATGAACTCAGGGGAAGCCGAAATTGGTTTAGTCACTAGGATAGGGGTGAAGCCACATAAGTGGTTTACACTTTGAAGGAGGAAGGAAAAATGGCATTTTTGTGCTTTCCCAAATTCAGGGGGTTCGCTCAAACCCAATGGTTCGATCGAACCAATTCAAGCGTTCAGTCGAACCCTTTTAAGGTCAACGATTTAATAATAATTTAATGGGTTCGAATGAATGGGTGTTTGTTCAAACCCTCTTGAATTAGGGCATTTTAAAAGAAATTCAATGTCAAACCAATAGTTCTTTTTTTCACTAGCGAACGTGAGTTCCTAGAGCATGTGAAGCAGTGAAAGTTCGGTGAATTCATGGGAAAATAATTTCAACATACCACCTCAAGAGCTATTTCCATCACCTTCGACCTCCACAGAGCTTTCAAGGTTGGTTTTTCTTTCCCATGGCAACTTGAATTGCATTTGTTTAAAAGTTTCAAACCCTAAATGAACAAATCCATTTTCTGTGTATGTTTATTGATAGCATTCCATAATTTTTTTGTGCGTATTATGGCATTTTATGAGACCAAAGCTCCCATTTTGATATACCCAATTCCAAAGCTCCTATTTTAATTTATATACCCTATTTCAAAGCTCCCATTTTGGCACAACAGAGTGAAGGTTTTGGAATTTGGCTTTAAAATTGTCAATTGCATTTGCTTGAAAGTTTCTAAAGGCTTTTCAATAAAGCCATAAATGTTTCGAATTTTTCTTTAGAGCTACCAATTGCATTTGCTTGAAAGTTTATAAATCCTTTTAAGCAAACCTATTTAAATGCAAAATTTGGCTTTACAGCTGCCAATTGCATTTGCTTGAAAGTTTCTAAAGCCTTTTAAACAAGCCCATTTAAATGCAAAATTTGGTTTTACAGCTACAATTGCATTTTCTTGAAATTTTCTATAGCCTTTTAAACAAACCCATTTGCTTGCAAAATTTAGTTTTACATCTGCCAATTGTATTTGTTTGCATTCCAATGACTACAAGCTAAATTATAGCTCTACCACTGATGATGATTCATATTATGGAATAAAATAAGTTATAGAATAAGAATTATTTTATAATTTAGTTAGTTTATATCCCATGCAAAATATAAAAGTCAAAATTTAGAGTTTAGTTTCTAGTTGTTAGGAAATTAGTGCTAATTGTTAGTTTATTTTTATTTTTCACTTCACACTAAGATTTTGATAATATTCCCTAACTCTTTACTTTTGGCATATTCATCCCTAAATTATTGTTATACTTCCTCAAAAATGGATCCATACACATACACACTCAAGATTAATTTATGGAATGATTGAATAACTTGTTAGGTACACATATGGCTTCCTCAAACATACATAAAATATCTCTCTTGATCTAAATACAGGCCTTGGATAAGGAAAGAAAGCTTAAATCCAAAGGAAAGACCCTTATAAAGTCACAAAAACCATTTAAAGAACATAAAGAAGACTTGTACATTATTTTAAATAAATATGCACAAAGAGGAAATTAGCCAAAAATCTTAAGGCTGCATTCAATTGTGATAATAATATTATTTAACAAACATGAAAATAACATAAAAATAATAACACCATTATTTTTTTAAGAAAGGTAGAGTTAGGAAAGGAATAAAATATGACAAGAGAACTATCTCAAGTAAAATTTAAAATCCAAGGAGATTTGATATGTTGATAGAACACTCTTTCCAATATTCTCACAAGCTTTACCAAATCCTTCTCAATCCAAACCCTCTTGGTTTCTTTCACTTCCCTCTTCTCAAGATCCTTGAATTATATAATAATCAAATCGCAAAAGAGGCAACCCCTCTTCTTAACCTTTCATTTTGGCTAAATAAGTTGAATCTAATATACATTTCTTGATCTAATGGATTTTTAACATGTTGAACCATTTATTCAAAGAAAAGAAGAGAGTCTACAAAGGAATTTTGAGTAAATAAGGTAAGTTTTAACATATAAAATTTGCTAACTCTTAGATATTTTCCCCACCAAAATATCTCTCCAAATTTAAATCTAAATGCACATCCAAAAAAATACAAATTCATAACTAAATTTAATTCAAAAACTGGGCCATTTATGGCCTTCTATAAACTTCTCGAAGATTTCATTCCCATAAATGATAAATTAAAAGTTAAGTTTTGACCTACACCAAAATGACATGAAATTATCTTTCTAAGATGTCATATTTGCATAAATCCCTCAAAGAAATTTTTTAACTAATTTTAAACACTCAAACAAATACATATATATGAATATACTTCATTTATAAATTCTTGGAATATATCAATCCATCATGTAATTAAAATCTTAGACATCATGCATAATATTTTTGATGTATTCACAAAGCCACCTAGGGTCTCATAAGACTTGAGTAGGTGAATACCAATATGCATATATCTAATGGTGGGGTAAATGGAGGAGGATTAGGAGTAAGTTCATATATATCTATTACTTATTTTGCAATCCAATATATTGGTTAGAGAGGTTGCATTTGAATAGAATAAGTGAAGATAAGGTCTATTAAAATATGACTCACCATCTTCTCTATTCTTAGGATTTTGGATTATATCAAAATATCCAACCTATATTTCATTGTTGATCTCAACCAGTCTTTGCTTCAACTTCCAAATCATCCACACAATCCTCCCTGAAATATTCAATATGTGAAACATAATTATGAGGAAGATACGAATAATCCTTGACATAGCTTTTTGTATCAAAGGATAATATCGTTCTATAATTTTAAACTATTTCCAATTTTGAAATCAAAATACAATCAATTATCTATTTAATCTCAATAATCGTAATTTTAAGGAAAACATAAATTACTAGAATCTTTTTAACCTATCTCTCATTAGATTCTACTTACTCTAACTTAAATTTAAAAAACAACATTAAAATCCACATAACAAATTTCAAAGACATAATATTATTACAATATTATTTTAAAATCTAATTAAAATGAATGTTATAGTAATAAATATTCAAATTGTAAATCTATGAAAATATATAATCAAATGATCCTTAGTAAATTCATATATCATTTATGATTAGAATGCTGAATATTATAATTTTTTAGGCCAATCTTAGGCACTAATTCACCATTATTAAAATGATCCTTAGTTTATTCATTATTTTTTTCAGGATTATAAATTTTTACAATTTTTAATAAACCAAACTCAAAATAATGGTATAGATTAAGATTCTTGTCTTTCTCCTACATTCGGGTCATTTTTTATTAGATTTACTATCATATTTAGAAGTTGTATTTTGTTATTATATATTTTTTAACATATATAAAATGTATGGTTGGATTAGTGAGATGTTTATAACAAGTATACAATATGAAGTCAAACTTTATTAGATTGATTCTTAATAAATTAGGAATAATGATTAAATTTATAGTTTTATAGAATCTATAAGTATAAATCGTTTGATGGTAGAAAATTTATACATATAAAAATATGATAAATGTCTGATTATTTTGCTTTCCAATCTATAAATTTTTGATGTGCTTGGCTATATAATTGAGATGATTCACTCATAATGTAATGATAAAAATTTAGTACATCAAAGAAATATTTCCGAGACATCAAGCTACCATTCTATATAACTCTAATGGAAATAAGAATATTATTTTATTTTAACTAAATATTGTGTGTACTCTATCTTGAATTACTAGTTAATTTTGAATTATATACTTATAATTTAAAATAAAAGCATCCTTTGTAACATAGAATAGATAGGTTAATTAATGAAATAAATTATGTTTTTATATTAAGAAAAAATTTCAAATATGGAACTCATATGAGAAATTGATTAAGACAACTCTGTATGAGAATTAAGATGAGAATAATATATACCTTCTTTCAAGAATTAACATTAGATTAATACTTGGCTCATATTGTTTAATCTCACTAGAAACCAACAATTGAAGATTGAGAGTCTCAACTAAGAATTCCACCTTATAAATCACATTCATACTAGAAGCCAACAACTAAAGACCAAATTTCATAAATAGAGTTCATGTGTTATATACCATGCCTTTGAGGGGTCCACAAGTACAATGAGCCTTTTGAAATGCTTCTCCATTTAAATGCACATCCATTCCAAGACCATTGGGAGGTGGGTATCCCAAGTTCCTTAATTTCTTGTAGGAATTTAATTTCAAGAGTAGGACATTGTGACAAGTTGGCATGTAAAATAAGGTAAACCCATAAAATTTATGAAATGGAATATTTGGAATAGGTGTGTAGACCATTTGTAACTAAATTCAAGTGTTAAAATAATGGAAAAAGATAAATATTAAGAACTAAAAGAAGGATCCAAACCATAAAGGAAAATAAAATATTAATGGAAAAAGATAAATATTAAGAACTAAAAGAAGGATCCAAACCATAAAGGAAAATAAAATATTAACTTAAAACCTAAAGGTCAAAACAAGAGTTGAGATAAAATTAGACAAAATGTTAGTAGGAGGAATGATCAAAAAATTTGAAGATACCCATGGTAGATGAGACCGAACAAAGAAATCACATTTTCTTCATCTATGATACCTAATATTCCATACAAATTATCTTATTCCAGGAGAAATATGAGTTTTCAATATAATTACATGACAAGAATATCACCTTAGTAGTTTTTGACATCTTTGTTCTTGTCGTAAGTCACAAATTCACAAAATCGCAAAATTTCTCAAAAAGTTGATAATTTAGGTAATTGATAGTTGATTTGAGATGTGACCTCATTATATTCATTAAAACTTAAATTATGCGATTGTTCAATTAGGTGAAAGTGAAGGGTATTATTGTTTATTCAATTTTCAATTTTTAAAAGTTTAGTATTTTGATTAATCATTAATTCAATTTATATTGGTGGAAGATTTGAGGTAATAGAAAAAATATGTACAAAGATTAAATCTTCATTTTCTCCTATTCTTTCATTATTTTTGTACTAGGGTTAAATCCTCATCTAGGTTTGTTGTGTACTTATAAGAAACCTTTGTTCCTTAGTATCATGTTCTTGTACATTGTATGGTAGCTTTCATGATAAATATTATGTGCATGTCCCTTCCAGCTCCTATCAAATTTTCTTTATGGAGATGAGGAAGTTTATTTCTATTTTTTTGGTTTCCTCCTTATCAAAATATTGCTTCAATAATTTAGAAATTATATTTACAAGCTTATCAGATCTCTCTCATTTTCTTCTATTTATACCTTCAATAATGACTAAATTGATTTTGCATTACCACCAATGTTAAGTAATGATGCTTTCCCTTTATTACTAGTTCTAGCAAATAAATCTTAGATGCAACCTTTATCAAGATTTTTTAAGTCTTTAATGGCACATTTTGTACTAGAGTGCACACTTGTAAATTTAGATTTTAGAATTATTTTAGATTATGTTTTGTGTGCAATCTAGTAATTTGAATGTTTTGATTATTAAAAACTATGATAGATGTCAAATGGTTTTTTTGTTAATGGTATGAAAATATTATTGATAATTAGATGAATTATTAGAACTCTTTTAGATTTTTATTCCTGAGATCTAGATATATTATTTACCAAGGTATCATTGCTCCTTTAGGTGTACATACATATATAACATGGAAAATGCAGATGTTCCACCTCCAGAATCTTTGTTTGCAAATACCACTAATGGGATTAAGAAATTGAGAGACTCATTACAGGGGGTGCAAAAACAGGGATATATTCTAAAGTATGCATGTCAATACTACATAGTCTAGAAAAACTAAGAGATGAACTTGGACAAACTAGTGCATATTCCCCTGATAGAGTAGCTGCCATTCTTTCCTGCATGCTTGATGAAGTACATGGTGAGGCTCTCTTTAAACAAATACAAGATGTTGTGACCAAAGAAATGATAAAAAATCACTTTTTTTTTCATTTTATCAAAATGTGCGTAAGGTGAGGGGATACCAGGTCACCAGATGTGTGGATCGTGCTATGGCCCCATTAATCTACCTGCGATTTCTCATAGCACATGGTCAATATCCAAATAATGAATAGATTCCATTATACTTTGTTTGATAGTTGTATGCTGAGGTCCATTTGGGCCTCAAAGTCAACTACCTGGACTTTCCAACATATGTTGGTCAGGGGCATGGCAATATTGTCAATAGGCCTACCTATTGTCGAATAGGTAGACCACCCCTAGTGTTTAGGGTATTGGTTGGCGACAGGTCTCTTGCTCTCACCCCAGCTCTGGCCCCCTTAGCAGATGAGGTTGTGGTTGCTTCCCAAAAGGAAGCAATTGACACTATAGGTGACATTGCAGCTGCCACCACTAGGATATCTACTGATCATGTAGGTCATTATTTGATGTCTAGATGTTCACGATCCACACTATTTCCATCATAGTGGACCAGCATGGAACCTTATACAATGGCAGGAATTCCTACTCCCACACAGCTCGACGGACTTTCAGGAGATATGGCATGCATGATTCTGCATTGTTTGGGTAAGGACCTCTTGGAGGCATATGCCTTCATCACATTAGACTATAGGATCAGTATAGAGGATGTCAAAGATTGTTTGGCACATGGAGTTCGTCCACATCTAGGATCCCAGCACTAGTGCATGTCGGGATCCACCTACAGATCATTTGGCTGTTGCACATACTATGGGTTTTACTAAGATGTTGATTGGTCTCAGTTCATCATCGATTCCATCTCACTTGCATAGTCCTCTTCACTCCTCATCATTTATGACACGACAGGGGATGGATCAAATGGATGTAGATACAAAATCGTCGCTTGACCATTTGGTTCAAATGGTGGAGACAACCGTTGCAAAGGACTTAGGTCATCTCATATTAGATGATGTGCATGTATGTGTGCATGTGCATGTTTCAATTCTTTTTTTAATTATTTTTAAATTTTAGTTTTAACTAGATATTCATGTACTAATATATATGTATATATATTGCAGGTGGACATACCTCATGTCACTCCTAGGCTTGCGCTAGATCATGTACATCAATGTGACTCTATGGATGTTTCTACTACTAATGGAAATGTGAGTTTTAAATTTTTATATATACACGTGTATATGTACATGAATATGTATGCATAGATCTAGATAGATATTTAAAAACACAAGTACTTTCTTAAAAATAACTTTCATAAAATTTATTTAATATATTATATGTATTTAACACATTGTGTACACAATTTTATCTGTAGGGGTCAACACATCCATCAGAGCAGGGTTCTCATTCAGATGTTCGTTTGACTAGGAGTCGATATTCATATGAGGCCCTGCACTATATTTATGATCTTTACTACATGTATTTGCTTATATGATGACCTCTTTGCTTATAACATGTTATGTTTATACATTGAATCTATTTCCATGTATGTATGTGTTTGCTTATGTTTACATGCTTATATGATATACATGCTTATTTCTAGTAGAATTTTAGGAGAAGACTATTTCATTTTAGCCAAAAAACAATACTGCACATTGAAATAAGTTTTGTTGGCATTGAACCCACAAACAAAGACCATCAAAATGGTTCCAAATGTTATTATAGAATCCCCTAGAGTTGTGAAATATATGTTAGTTCATTTGATCACAACATCCCATTTGATCCTATATTGCCAAAGATAAGGAAATGCATGCTACTTTATAATTAAGTTCATTCGTGTTGATCACAATAAATATTTTGCACACACACCCCTTGAATTTTATAGTAAGCAGTAAAAAATTATAAAATAAATTACTCCCAAGCAAGTAAACTAATGATACTTTATTTAAATGAGTGTATTTACAAGCCTATTTATTAACATGCACATGTTCTAATAGTTTTAAAATTTGATAAAAATGATGAAATTAAAATCTTGATACAAAAAAAGAACAAATAAAGTGCATCACTTTGTGGTACACAAAACTCATATTTTTTTAAAATGACTTAAGCAACATGAACCATTGAGGAGTTAAGAACAAAATATAATTATAAAGAAAAGGTAGGAACATTCTTTTATATTTATATCATCCCTCAAACACTTTCCCTCTAAGTTATAAAATTTTATGTTAAACTATTTCATAAATAATCTCGTAATCTACACCATTATTTAACATGATTGTGCTTTCCTACAACTGGATAAAAATTATAAATTTTTAAAGAAATTCATTGCATAATTTGCTAGTTTCAACTTAGGATAGGAAAAATTTATTCTTTGAAACACTAAGAAAATTCAATTCAAATTATACCTCTATGTGCTCAAATCATTGTTCTACCCTCTCTACATCTCCTACAAACAAAAATATCTCAACTATTGTTTTAGAACCATCAAGGTGTGTTTGGTCAACTAGAATGACCATGGAAATTTTCCTCTACTATATATTGGGTTGTTCCCTTACTCTGCAATGAGCAAAACTTATCTAAGAGACACTTTATTAAACACTATGTTATCTCATTGGTTGAGATAATCTTGCACCTTTGGTATCAAGCTTGAGGAATATTATATTTTTGACAAGGAACAAAATTCTAAAATTACTATATGTTGCATACCTATACATTAAACAACAACAAACTCCACAATGAAATAACTTTTTTGATTACCACTTGATTCATTTAAATATAAGCTTATTTTTCATGATTCCATATCAAATTGCAAGATTAATTCGCATTTATATCACTTGGAGCATAGATTTTGGAGAAGAGATTTTTGCACATTTATCAAGGAGGCAAATATTAGTGAAGACAACTTTTCATTTTTATCAATCAAGGAAAATTTTGGAGGAGAATTTAACTAAGTTGGTAGAGGATTTGTTTTGATTCATCTTTAACTTGAAGAAGAAAATGGGACAACAAAGAAAAAGAAAAAATGCGTCTCAATGAAAATTGTCAAAAGAAGAACAAAAGAGGCATGAATAAAACTTGGAAAATTATCATAGAAAGAAACAAGGTACATGCTTGTTTTCTCTCTCTCTCTCTCTCAAGTGTCTGTTTAGGACTTTTATTAACACCTCAAATTTTTTTCCTTATAAATATATTTCCAATTATGAAAACCATGTTAGATTTAACTTGGAAACTTTAATACTAAAAAATAGTCATCTTTCATAGAAATTACCTAAATTCCTTATCATCTATTTCAAATTTCTTTTGTTCCATGGAATTCTTAAGTTCAAGAATCTTTGATTTTATTTGTTTCAACTCCACTTAAATAGCTCATAGTTTTTCACTTTCTTTGCTTGCATGTAAATTCAAACAACAAGCAGAAAATTCTCAAGCTAAAGTCGAGCCAAATCTAGATATTGGATCAAATGAATCCACTGAAGAAAATATGGACCTTGAAGATAGGGAGGAGACCCAAGTTCAAACAATGCTTGTTGGAGAGGGGTCAGGATCGCTTCCTTCTACTAGTATGGATGAGCATATATAAAACTAGTTGAAACTTCTCTCACTTATAGCATCATGTCTTATCACTTTGTTTGCTTACATACCTAAACTTCACTTATATCTAGCATCATCTCTCACTTTCTTTGCAAAATATTTTGTGACATGTAGAAAGGGCTCAACAAGTAGGAAGTTCTCATGTTGAAGTGGAGCCAAATCTAGATATTGGATCAAATGAATCCGCTGAAGAATACATAGACCTTGAAGATAGGGAGGAGGCCCAAGTTCAAACAATGCATGTTGGAGAGGGGTCAGGATCACTTCCTTCTACTGGTATGGATGAGCATATAAAACTGGCTGAAAAGGTGAGGAAACAAATTTCTTATAGAAATTTAGATCATATACTTGAAATGGATATGGAGAAACTAAAATGTTATGTTGACCAGCCTACAAATAAGACAAAGAGGTCAATGACTAAATCTGTGAATGGAATAATCAATGATCATTTCAATAATCTTGAAACACTTGAAAAAACCCAATTGTTGTCATGTTTACTTCTTCATAATGAGCTGAAAGAGTCATTACAATTTTTGGGTGTACATTTGGCATCAAATAAGAAGAAACACATGGCATTACAAAAGGATATTGTTCAAAATGTCAAAAAGTGTTTAGATTCCATTGGGAAAGGATCTCGATCAGTGGATAAGGCCACTATAAGAAGGGTCATATTGACTTCTATTATAAATCAAGATATATCAAGAAAAAGAAAAATGTTTGCACTTTCGGCTGAAATTGGTTATAGTAGAACCATACTAATAAAATATGAGAAAAAGAGAAAGCTTTTGGATGAGAGTTCAAAAAGAAATTGGGCAATTATGTGTAGAGCTCCCCGTTCTGACATGATTGAAGATGTTCTTAGGAACTTGATTTCAAGTTTTTGGCATGATCACACTCATCCATCATCAAATACTAGATATGTTATGAGACATAGGATTGGGCCTAGTATTTATGAAAATCATATCAAACATTGGCTAGACATAACAAAACTTGAGATGTATATGAACTTTTGTAATATATATCCTCATATAAAGATTAGGCAAACAATGTTTGAAAGGTTAAACCCATATTATGTGAAGATAAACAATTTTTTTGAAACTTGTCGTTGTTGTTATCATATTGAATTTGATCTCTACTATCGGGTGGTTCAATAGATGAGAGAAGAAAGTTGTGGTTTTCAAAATGCACCTCCTAAACATGCAAGTTTTCTCATAAAGGCTATGTTATGTGATCATGAGAATGGACGTCAAATAAACTACATAAAAGGAATTTGTGAAACATGTGGAAATTTGGCTAAATTTCCTTCAAGAAATGAGGATACTGACCTAACAAAGACATTAAATTACAAGAGGTAAGTACTATATTTAGAGAGTTTATTTTTTTTAATTTGATTAGATTGTTATTTGAATTCTCTAATGTAATTTGTTTCATTGATTGTGTGGTTTATTAATTATTCACATATTTTACTCACATAGGTACAAGTATGTAAAGTTTCAAACAAAGTTTGGGAAAGAATCCACAAGGTTGAACTATGTAGAAGAGGAGATTCCTATTGGAAAATTTATGGAAGATTTTTGAAAATTAATACAACCATACATACATCATTCCTTTTTTGCTAAGTGGTAAGCACACCAATTCCAAACATTGAGAGATACTTTCCCACTTGGAACAGTTCTATCAGTAGTTGACTTTGCAGAAAATTACTCCTTTGTACATCAAAAGGAGATTCAATCATAATATTGCTTTTCAAAGTAGATCACTATTATGGTTCATGTGTGTTATCGACATGCACAATCAGAATTGGATGGTGTTCAGAGTACAGATGAAGAACAATCCATTATGAAAGAAAATCACTTTTATATTAATGATGATAAAGAGCATGACACACTTTTTGTACAACATTGTTTTACAATTTTTTTTGAGAATTTGAGAAGCAGGGGTGTAAAATTTGAAAATCATTTTGTATGGTCAGATGGATGTGTGACACAATTCAAATCTTCACATCCATTCTATGCACTTTGTAGATATAATAAAATCTACAAATTACCACATGTTTGGAGTTTTTTTAGAGTGGGAATGAAAAGGGTGAGCATGATGGAGGAGGAGCTTGCATCAAACAAGATTTAAGAAAGCATCAAATGAGTTATTCAGAAGACCGTATAGACAATGCACATGATGTTGTTGAATGGTGTAAGAAACACTTTGCATCAAATGTGGTCAGCACATCTTCGAGAACAAACCGACACATTCCACATAGAGTGTTTTGGGAGATATCGAGTATGTATAAATTATATTTTCAAAAATTTGAATTTATTTAAATTTAAAATTTATATATATATACATGTTTGTTCACATAAGTTTGTTGTTGTACATGTATCTAGGTGTGGATAGAAGATCAATGCATGGGTGCGAGAGGGTAGAAAAAACAAGATCCTTGCACTATGTTAAATGAGTTTAGATAATCACCATGGATGGACATTACACACAAGGGATTACTCTTATTTTTGTGTTGAGTGCATTGTGGGAAACTCTGATCATGCATGCAACAACCAAGAACTTGGATATGTTGGTAAATGGGATACAATGCCACTAGTTGTTCCAGAAACATTCGATGAAAATGAGGAAGAAAGATTTGAAGACATTCCTTTGATTTCAATTGATTGTGACCATATTTCAGGATTGGTTAGAAAAGGTACATGTGTAAGTTTTTCAATAATTTAAATATTATATATATATATATAGTTAATGATCTTTAAAGTCTAGAGACATTTCTAATTTTTTTAGAAATTTTTTATGTAAATTTGGTGTACAGGAGATGTTTTTGCAGTCATAGCAGAGCCTGGAAACATAGAAGGTGTTAACTATTATTTATTGTGTTGCACAAAAGAGAGGAATAAGCTAACACAACCTGAAACAAGTGATGAAATGTTATTTCCCATAGGTGAGTATGAATTTAAAATTGTATATACATTGTGTTCACATGTGCACGTGTTAAATTATAAACATTAAATTTATATATATATATATATAGTACAAACCTTGAGCACGAAAAAATGTTGTACATGTTCACATGTCTTACCTCACGTTCATGTTTACCATGCAGGTTTGTTGTAGTGCAAGGGATATATCTAAAACAAGTCAAAATTATTCAACATGGGATTCATTTTGTTCACTATGAACCTGATAACAAGGTATATCAATATAGTCACTTAATAATTGCTACTACCCTACATCTTCATGCAATTCCACATGCACGTGGCTGAAAAAAAAGCAGACTAGATAGTGATGATCATAAAAAAAAATTACATGTTATTGAAGAGCGGGCTGAACTAGAATGTTTGAGTTAGATTATATCCATGATTTTCAAGTTCACTTGTAACCCTATACATGTTCAAGTGAGAACTTATAGTAACTTGTACATAGTTGTAAATAATTGTGTGTAAATTCCAATTATATGTACATATTTGTTCCATGGAATTCTTAAGTTCAAGAATCTTTGATTTCATTTGAAAGTTCAAAGTTACACTTAATATAACATCATCTCTTGAACTTTTTTTGCTTGCATGTAAACCCATATATATGCTTTCAATACTTATTTGAAACCTAGTGAAGTTTTTTAAAATCATTTTTCCTAAATTACAATTATATACAACTTATATTTCTTTCATGGAATTCTTATGTTCAAGAATCTTATATACAATTATATACAACTTATATTTGTTCCATCGAATTGTTCCATGGGAAATTATGTATTTTAAAATTAAATATTATCTAATTATAAAAAATTTGCATACATATTTAAAACATAAGTCACTACAAATAAAAAAATAAAGTTGCCATCAATTTAATTCACAAAAAATACTACAAATAGAAATAGAATGTTCCCATCTAGTTGCCAAATCAATATTTAAATGACTTATATATGACTCCCTCTCTCCCCTCTACCCTTAACCCTTAAACCCTAAACCCTTGTTCCCTTTACCCTCTATCTCTCTCCTACTCCCCCCTCTCTCTCTCTCTCTCACTCACTCCTATCTCTCTCCCCTCTACCCTTAACCCTCTACCCTCTATCCTTAAGCCTTAAACCCTTAAACCCTCTACCCTCTACCCTTAACCCTTAAACCTTAAAACTATATATCATCTACCTTCTAACCTTACACCCATAAACCCTATACCCTCTACCCTTAGCCCTTAACCCTTAAACCCTCTACCCTCAACTCTTAACCCTATACCCTATATCTCTCTCCCACTCCCTCTCTCTCTCTCTCTCACTCACTCCTTCTATCTGTCTCCCCTCTACCCTTAACCATCTACCCTCTACCCTTAAGCCTTAAACCCTTAAACCCTTAAACCTTAAAACTCTCAATCCTCTACCCTCCCTTACACCCTTAAACCCTATACCTCTACCCTTAACCCTTAACCCCAAACCCTCTACCCTCTACTCTTAACCCTATACCCATCTATCTCTCTCCCACTCCCTCTCTCTCTCTCATCCTTCTATCTCTCTCCCTCTACCCTTAACCCTCTACCCTTAAGCCTTAAACCCTCTATCCTCTATCTCTCTCTCACCCTCCCTCTCTCTCTCTCTCAAGTCTCTCTCCTCCTACCCACTCTCCCTCTCAAGTCTCTCTCTCTCTCACTCACTCCTATCTCTAGATCCCCTCTACCCTCTACCCTTAATCCTTAAACCCTTAAACCCTCTCTCTCTCTCTCACTCGCTCCTTCCATCTCTAGATCCCCTCTACCCTCTACCCTTAAGCCTTAAACCCTTAAACCCTCTCTCTCTCTCTCCCACTCACTCCTTCTATCTTTATATCCCCTCTACCCTCTACCCTTAAGTAGGTTAAACCCTTAAACCCTCTCTCTCTCACTCACTCACTCCTTCTATCTCGAGCTCCCCTCTAGCCTTAAACCTGTAAACCCTCTCTCTCACTCACTCACTCCTTCTATCTTGAGCTCCCCTCTAGCCTTAAACCCTTAAACCCTCTCTCTCTCACTCACTCACTCCTTCTATCTTGAGCTCCCCTCTACTCTTAAACCCTTAAATGGTATCTCTCTCTCACTCACTCACTCCTTCTATCTCGAGCTCCCCTCTACCCTTAAACCCTCTACCCTCTACTCTTAACCCTATACCCTCTATCTCTCTCCCACTCCCTCTCTCTCTCTTTCTCTCAAGTCTATCCCTCCTACCCTCTCCCTCTCTCAGGTCTCTCTCTCTCACTCCCTAACTCCTATCTCGAGCTCCCCTCTATCCTCTACCCTTAACTCTTAAACCATAAATGGGTCTTAAACCCTCTACCCTCTATCTCTCTCCCACTCCCTCCCTCTCTCTCTCTCAAGTCTCTCCCTCCTACCCCCTCTCCCTCTCTCCCCTCTACCCTTAACCCTTAAACCCTAAACCCTTGAACCCTCTACCCTTTATCTCTCTCCCACTCCCCCCTCTCGCTCTCATGTCTCTCCCTCCTAGACACACTCTCCATCTCTCAAGTCTCTCTCTCTCACTCACTCACCCATTCTATCTATAGATCCCCTCTACCCTCTACCTTTAAGCCTTAAACCCTTAAACCCTCTCTCTCTCACTCGCTCAATCCTTCTATCTCAAGTTCTCCTCTACCGTTAAACCCTCTACCCTCTTCTCTTAACCATATACCCTTTATCTCTCTCCCACACCCTCCCTATACCCCTATAATTCATTTGAACATGTAATTAAGATAACTAATAGAGATATAATGTTCTCAATATTTCTTCTTTGTTGTGAGTTGCTATTCAATTGAACCAATGGAGACTTCAAAGAATATCGTGCTTTTCAAATACTCTAAAATTTCAAGAAGAATGAGGTGAAGAAAATACAAATTTTTCTTATTTCTTCTCCACTTTAATATATAATCTCACACCAAAAAATCCATGTGAAACCTCCACCAACTTCTCAAAATGGTTGTATTTTATGGTGGACTAAATCCACCAAATGCATGAAATAATTTGTATGCACATCTATAATCATCATAGCTCATATGTTTTGATGAACTTCAAACTCATTCATGTTTCCATAGATTTGGAGACTTAACCCTTCTTTCCACCTCTCTAATTGTTATAAGTTTCTAAGATTCCCAACTAGAAGCATACAACTAGTGCTTATACTCATTAAGAGCTTATATAAAAGCTAAACTTCATTGGTTGAAGATTCCTAATAAGTTTTATTAGGAGTTGTCCAGTCCTAGAGAGATAAAATAGTTCCTAGAAACTCATGTCTATTTGGGTAGCTAAAAAACTCTTGACATTACTACCTCATTATTTCTCTCTAGAAACTCATGTCCATTTGGGTAGCTAACAAACTCTAGTGTAGTCATTCTATCATGTTTTCAAAACAGACATCAAAACCATTTATAATATCTTTTCCAAAGCCACATTCTCATGGTTCTTTCCGTCAAAAGCTAAGGCTAAGCATAAATTCAACAATCAAGATGAAGAATCCTAGTAGGAAATCTTTGAGGCTATCCTTCCTCAAATTTAACAAAAGATTGTAGCTTGGACTAGAGGTGACTAAATGGGGTGCAAGGATTGAAATTCGTTGGGCTCAAATGAGCGAGAAGCCTCTAATTGTTTTCTTTTTATTAGAGGCAAAACATGATTTTATGAGAGTTAAAAGTTGTGTCATTTTCATGATTTAATTTCGTACATGCAAGATCTTCATCATCTTACAATCATGAAGGGTTAAGAACATGTACTGTTCTCATTTTCCTCTCTTTTTCATAATTGCATTCATTCACACCTCCTCCATGTTAAATAAGGAGAGAGTGAGAAATTATGAACACCAGGAATGAGATTATTAATGGTAGATAATTTTTTTGGAAGTGATTAGAGGCGTGAAGAATGAATCAAAAGTCCCCAGGTATGTAGATCGACCCCTTTGTTTCATGTTTGATCTATTGTACATTTCAATGTTATGTATCATCGTTGTGCCTTGTCTGTATTCTTAAATTTTTGTGATTATTTATAATATATAAGTATATAATATATTATTTATAATTATTAATAATATATAAGTATATAGTATATTATTTATAATTATTAATAATATATATGATTTATATATTATTAATAACTATTATATAGATACATTTTATATTATAGAGATTACAAAGTATATAATTATTATATATTATATAATTACTATTATATAATTAATATTATATATTATTAAAAAAAACTATTACAACAATGGCCAAAAAAAAAAATGATTCATGGCAAGGGGGTTTCAGCAGACGTTGGTCAAGAGTCCACTCGAACAAGCGCGCTATACATTTTTTTATAATATTTTAAACTGGTTAAGTCGAACCCATATTTGACCGAACATATTTTTTAGGTTCAACCGAACCCCAGTTCGGTCAAACCACCCTTTTCCCCCCTTCTCCCCCCAGGCACCAAAAATGTCCAGAATTTTGCATTTCAAAGCTCGATTTATGAATGAAAATTGAGGAGACTTCACAAACCCAACTAGTATCAGGTAGCCCTCAGAACGAGCTATCCAATGAATATAATTTTAATATGTTTTTTCTTTATTATCTATTTGTTTTTTAAGTTTTATTAAATATAGGTTTTTCACCAAAAATGAAGCTCTTTGTTACTGCATGTGGAAAAATAAAAGATTATCAAAAAAAAATTTTGAAAAATATGAGTGCACCAGATATTGGAGTCCTTGATCCAACAAAAAAAAATGAATTTCGATAAATAAATAAAAGTTACGCGTTATACGGTCACACTATGTTTGAATTATAATTGGTTTGACTTTGAAGCTTGATTAAAGAAAAAATATTCAATAAAAACCTATCTAACCAAGTGGAAGCACTAGATATCAGAGTTACAAATCTAAATTCAAAAGAATTAGAATTTTATCCTTCATGGAAAAAAAGTTATGCCTTATACGATGAGCGTCACTTTTTAAAAATGTTGTTTTCTAAAAAAACTAGTTTTTGAGGGAGATGGAAAAAGCAGTGCAATATGATTCCAAAAATTTTGAAAAAAATATATTTAGAATCTAGAGACAAAATGTCACAAAACTCTAGTTTGCATCATCTTCAAAATTCTCATGGTTTAGCCACTATAGGTGCCCAAAAGTGAATATTTAGTTAAAAAAATTGTTTCAATGTCCAGTTTTGCCAAAAATTGTAAACCACTATTGTGGGATCACCCACAGAACAAGTCCGCGCAAGATCAGCTTTTAGGGGAGGTGGAATCCTCTTATGGTCTATTGCTAGAAGGACCACTCTCCACCTTCTGCTCTGTCGAGGGACATGAACTCCCCATAGACTAGGCGAGAGGTGCGAAGGAAGAGGGGAAAAAGAAAATTGCAATAGATACCACCAAAGTGCTCGAAATATCCATGGGTTTCAGGAAAGGTGGGACATCTTGAAGGGACATCAATAAAGGCAGCTCCACTGAAGGAGTGATGAACACTTGCAACTTTTTAGGGTCAAGCGCATTCGTGCTCACAGCGGAAGTCAGAAGTGATGCGGAGCTAGATTGAATGGAAGCAGAGGGGAGGAGAGAGGAGGATGTGGCAGGAGGCCCTGATACAGGGGCAGTTATCTCCTCTTCATTTTTCTGTAAGGTGGCCTACTCAACTGTGAGAGCCTTTCACCAGCGCTTGCACTCGCACACAAGGTGGTTCCTACGACTCTTCAAGCTAGGGGACAGAGGCTGCGAAGGAACATAAGGCTCTTGCTCAACCATGGGAGTGTCCTCCATGGTTGTTTCTAGTGGAGAGGAAGACTCCTAAATGGGAGCATGAGGAGTAGGTTGAGAAGTAGTAGGGGGAGTCGGCTCTAATGCCTCAGCAGCAGGCCTCTTCCCATTCACTGCTTTGGGAGCATGAGCAGTAGGAGGTTGTGGAGGTCGAGACATAGAAGATTCCCCATGGGGGAATTTTCCTCTTCCATACAAATAGTAACAAGGTCCAAACGGTTTAGTTGGGAGGTCCAATATTCTGATCTTCGGTTTATGCTAGGATGAGATTATTGGACTTAACGGATAAAAACCAAGCATATTCATCCAAAACTCTTCTCTAGAAAGGGGAGGAGGAGAGCCATCCCAAGAACGGGGGAGCTTCTCTTTCCCTTTTTGAGAAGGGGAGGAAACCGGCTGTTGTACTACCGGAAGGGCCAATTTTGGCTATCCCTTGCCCCCAGTCTTATACTTCATGTAGTTTTTGTAAAGTAGGTCCGTTCTTGGAGGAAGCAGACCAATCGGGGTGGGCCAAAAGTGATCTAATGAATATCCCCCATGGGATACCAGAGGCTGGTATCCAGTGTCATGCACTACATGTACAATACCTTCATGGGAGAACTTTAAACATTTGTGAATAATGGAGTTGATTCCATTCATGGAAGCTAGCCAAGGTATGCCTAGCTTCACCTTGAACAAATCTGACTTTGGAGTGACATCAAAAACTGTGTCAACAACCCTAGATCCAACTAGGACGAACAAAGTTATTGAGCCATATGGTTTAAGACAAAGGCCATCATGCATACGGATTGTTGAATTTGTTTCTTCATACTCTTCTCTATGCAACAAATTTAGCAATAGTGTTTCTTCTATAATGACATTAACATGGCTCGCGGGATCCACTAGCACTCCTATCACAATGTTGCCATTGAGGCAAGTAGGAATGTAAAGAGGAGAAGGTTTGTTGTTCACATGCACATCCTGCGAAGTGAATGTCACATCTGACAAACTAGCCATAGGCTACTTAGTAGGAGTAACTATGACCATATTGACATAGGCCTCAAGTTGAGTGATATAATCGAAGAGATCGACAATCGTGTCGGAAAAATGTGATGGAAATGGGTTAGTGTATATCTACAATTCACTATTTGCTTTTGCCACCGATTTATTCATATTTTTTTTACTTCCATCAAGACAGATAGTACCATCCTTGATGTGATCATGTACCTCATGATGCAGGTGCATACAATGTTTGGTATCATGTCTGTTGACTCGATGGTATTAATAGTAGGTATTCAGATCATGCCAACTAGGGTTAGGCTCCTCAAGAGGCTTAGGGTTCTCCAAGGTTATGATCTTATCTTTCAACAACTTTTGCAAGATGGAAGAGTAATATTCTGCTAATTTTGTCAACTTCTCTTTACGTGTAAGGGTGTTATCAGTTGTAGCAGCTACTACATTTGCAACATCCTTGCCTTTCCCAGAGATTGATAGAATGGATTTTCCTTTAGAACGGGAGCATGAGGAAGATCCCCCAAACTGAACTACCATTTGTTGATACTCCTATAGTGTGGCACACAAATGTGTGAAAGAAGGGTACTTCACAAGGGAAAAATTCTCCTACCAAGGTCTTTGTAAGTTCCCTATGAATACCTTCTACATGTCAGAATCGGGCGACAGATAGAAGATTTGTGAAAAGAGCACCTGGTATCGTGCTATAAAATCAGTAATATTTTCTTTATCATCCTATTTGCACCAGATGAGGTTTGAAAAGGTCATCTTTGGTCCGATGTTGGCTTGAAACTATTGGAGAAACTAGTTCACAATTTGATCAAATGAGAAAATGGAATTATTGAGCAAGGAATAATACCATTCGAGTGTTGTATCCTTGAGAGATCGAGGGAATAGCTTTCCCATCAATGCATCATGATGGAAGAAATTTGTACATAGGCCGTTAAAGGTAGACACATGTGTTTGTGAGTTGCCTTTGCCACCATATTTCTCAAATTAAGGAATCTCCATTCCCTGAGGGAAGGGAGTGTCTAGAGGCTAAATCTGCATTTTTCTCAAAAACAAACAAACATGAGTATTGTTAATTGAATCAAGCAAATCAGATATAGCATCCCTATGAAATAATTGATCATGCTACCTATGCAAAAAAAGAAGTAAGATATCAAAATAAACTAAGTGAAAGCATAAGAAAGCAAGAGTCAAACTCTATCTCATAGTGGATTGGTGCTTCTGTGGAAAGAAGCCCTTTCCCAATCCTTTGCTAAGCTCAATGATAAAATGCTTTGAAGATGGAGTGAAATGGACAAAATTAGCTCTCAATTAAAGAGAGTAACTTTGCATGAAGATTGTAGATGCCAAGATGAAGAATAAGCCTTCCATTTATAGAATATTTTGATGAGAGAAATAGCCAAATGGATGAATGTGGGACAAAGATTTAGCCAATGGGCAAGTTCCATTTGTCAAAATATGAGTGGATGGAGGATGTGCAAGTTTTGGTCAATGTGCCAAAGAGGGGGAGATTCAAATTTGAATTTGAGAGTTAAATGCTAAACTTGGGGGACATGTAAGAGAGAAGTTATTGCCATTTTGGAAGGGACAAGTCAACTTTCCTTCAAATTCAAACTTGAGGAATATTCTAAAAAAAATGCTTTGTTGAGGGAAAATGAGGATTTTAATAAATCAATAAATTGATTTATTTGTGCAAGTGGGAAAAGATAGAGGATGTGATGGGTGGTTAGATTATATTAATCATAGTTTGATTAACTTAGGATGTTGATTAGGGGTTTTGACCCATTTGAATTAAATAGTTTGATTTATTTAAATCAAGAGGGAGAAATATGAATTTTGAGATTTAATTAAATAAAATGTGGTTTATTTAATTAAAAGGGTGATGCAAGATAAAGGTTAATTAATTTGAGGAAGATGAATCTAGGAGATGATTTATGAAAGATGAAATGTTAGGATTTGATTGATTTATTTAAATGAGGTAATGATGAAGTGAATTTATTTAATTGAAGGATGAAATGTTAGATTTGATTAAATGAAGGTTATTTAATTAAACTAGTGGATTGAAATGTATGCATATTTTGCGTGTCTACATTTTTCCCCTCTTTGAAGCAATGTACTTGATGTGTTGGTTCAAAGAATAAACTTGTCGCGATCAAAATTCAAAATTTTTCTTATTTTTTCGGATGCCCCAGTGGAAAGAAGAACACTAGTACATTGCCCCCTCGAGAGATCGAGCAAAAAGATTCGATTTGAGGCTCGATCTCGTGATAAAGAGGTTCAAAATGCATGGTTATGATGATGATGCAAATGAGATGATTTTATGATGCTTAGAATTACCAATCTATATTATCCTAAACAACTTAAATGATGATATGATGTGAGATGGATGGGATGGATGATGTGATATGCTATGATTATGCAAATGTATGATTGTATGAGATGCTTAGACTAATAGATCTATCTTATGATGATGAAAATGCATGGTGAGATGATGTGCATAATTCTAATGGTTTGTGGATGCAGGATGGATGCAAGATCCATGCATTGGTGATGTTATGTTAGCGCGGCGAGAAGAAAGAAGGAATGAGATGATGACAAGAGGATCCAACAAGTCCATGATCTGACGAGACTATATTAGAGATGATGATGATGATAGATGATGATGGTTTGCTTATCAATGATTGAGATTTTAAAAGGGCTACTTACCTTATGTTTGATTACACACATAGATACAATGCATCAAGGTATAAAGAACCAAAATGGCGTTGTACCTAGTGCGATGGAATTTGACTCGACAAACAGATAGGAGTATTCTTGTTCACACTTGACATACAGAAACCTTGGTAGGACATACCTAACAAAGCAACTATTCACCAATTCATATTACAAGAACGTCCAACAAGCATAGCAGACAAAAGATAATGATCATTGCCCCATTCCTATCTCTCTAAATCCTTCGTTCAGATATCATCGAGAGATCCTTGGAATGAGCGCAATAAGATTAATCAAAAGAAGACATCAAGTACAAAAACAAGCCAATGTTCTTCATACCTTCAGCCAAAGGGACTTTTTTTGTTTTAGGATAAGAATTGAAACTATTGCCAAAAGATAATGCCCATTGTAGGAAGTATACATCCTAGGACATGTTAGTGGATGGTGGCACGTCATTTCGTTTATCCAAAGTGTTTTTCCAAAAGATAATGCCCATTGTAGGAGGGATACATCCTAGGACATGTTAGTGGATGGTGGCAAGGTGATAGGTTTTTTTGAAAAGCTATTGTTACAAGGTCGATTGACATGTTTGCGAATGATGAAGGTTTGGTTTTGCATTTAACGGTTTGTTGCTTTGATTTTGATTTTGTGTTTTGAAGTTTTCATTTGCTGATTGTTGTGGTTGTTTCTATTTGTTTTGCCAAAGGATGAATGTGATGATCAGTTTATTATGGATGATTGATTATTTCGAGTGAAAGCGAAATGAGATGGATGGCTTTTTTCAAATATTTGGATGTTTTTGATGTTTTCAAATGTTTTGAGGCTATTTTTGGTATTTTTTGGGTTATTTGAATGTTTTGATTTTTTTTTTTTCAAATGTTTTGAGGTTTTTTGAGATTTTATGATTTTTTTTGGATTTTGATGTGATTTTGGATGTTTTTGGATTTTCTTAGTTTTTTTATTTTTTTTGGATTTTTGTCTCGGGGGTTGATCAAAGATTATCCTTTCCTATGTTTAAGCTCAAAGACGACGTAGTTCGGATACCATGTTTTTGATGTTTTTTATGAATTTTTGAGTGTTTTTGGATTTTTCGCATGATTTTGATGATTTGGATATGGATATGTGATGATATTAATGCTCTATTTGGGATTTTGTTAAAAACAAAGCTAAGGTTGATTGATCAGATCAATGGATTGATGATGATAACATTGTTGAGGATGCACAACAATGCAGGGATAGTGTTACACAATAGAAGGATTAGGATGGGTATCCCAAGATGCTGAAGGATTGATGATGATAACATTGTTGAGGATACACAACAATGCAGGGATAGTGTTAAGCAACACAAGGATATCCTGAGATGATGATTTTTTGATTGGATTTGATTGATCATGATTTTGAAGCTTGATTTTGGAACAAAATTGTTTTGAATGATTTGATGTGACGTTTGAAGGGTGCATTAGATGTGACTGATATTGATTGTTTGGATTGATGTTCGATGAAAGATAAAGCTTGATAAAGAACATGTTCTCATCAAAATATGCTATGGGCTAGTGATTTGGATTCTTGCTCACAAGTGGTTTGACCAATTTGATTTTATGTTTGTCAATGTTTGGATCACCACATAAGTTGGAGGATATAGATCAAGGTTTATTCTCGAAGCAAGATGTACATATCTACCCCTAGTGTCTAGCAATGTATGGAATGCCATGGATGGATGCTCAGATAGGTGTATGGATGGATGGATATGGATTATCTTGTGCTAAGATAAGGTGTTTGAACAAAGGATGCTCATTTGGATAGTTCCTCAAGGCTTAGATAATGCTAGGTAGGATAGGATTAATGAAAACGGGCCATGTCAAGATGCTTACCATAAGAAAGTGTAAAGTGTGCACTAAAGTTCATCAAGATCAAGATAACTTGGATGATGGATGTAGATATATGAAAATGGATTGGATAAATGGTTCATGGATGAATGGATTTATTATGGATAAGATGGATGAAATACTGGATTTATTATGGATGGGATGAGATGCTTTCACCTAAACTGGCACACGTAGATGCTCAATTCCACACATGACGCCTACTTGCTAGGTTTTCATCATGGTGCCCATACAAAGCACCACATATGCGGTTTTCACTAGAGGACAATTTTTCTCTTTACTGTTTTCAATCCTTTTTCTAATTTTTTTGGATTTTTTACTTCTTTTTTTTTTTGTTTTTTTCAAAAGATTTTAAGCTCATGCTAAATCACAAGGTTTTGTTGATGTAGATGCTTCTGTCATAATGTGCGATCGGTATCCTGCCTGAAGAACTTGTTTTGCTAAGATACGTGCACTTGAATGCAGCTTTTGGGATTCCTAATCTACTTCGTCGATACCGGAGTTGACTTTGTCTTTGTGCACACATCACGATAGAGTGCCTTTTGAATCCTTATGATGAAGGGTTGTTGCCAATACATGGTCAATGTGAGAATTGGATATCATGCGGGGAGGCGTGGATGGAGTGTGTTTAGGGATAAAAGATGGATTGGTTGACAGTTTGGAACCTTTGACTCTCCAAACTTGGGAAGATGAGCAATGATGGGTGGATACGAAAGTGTGCATGGAATTAGGACCAACTGCTTGATACACTTTGTGTGTCACTTGAAAAGCCTAATTTTTCTTTTGTGGACATCTTTGATGGATACTTTTCCCTTTTTTATTTTGCCCCATAGCTTCTTTGACTGATGGAGTTTGATAGGGATGATCTTTCTTTGTATTCTTTGGTATCCATGTGTATTTGATTTGTCCATTATGCTTCTTAGCTTCTTTTTCTTTGATCACGTTCTTCGTACTTTGATTCAAATATTTATTTCAAAGTTGGTGCCAATTCATGGATGGAGTGATGGGTGGAAGAAGTTTCATGATGTGACTAGTTGTAGTATTGGCATCAGTTTCATCATAAGGATTCTTCATATTCCCTATGTTGGCGTTTGCTTGAGACAAAGTTTCCCCCAGTATGGTGGTAGTAGTTCCTTCATGCTTCGATTCTGCCTGTTTCGAGAGCTCTTGTTTACAATGCATTCTCTGATAAATGACCATTGCAGATGTTATTGGAATTTGCTGCTTTGTTGACTCTGGAATGTCATGTTCTGTCTGACCTGTTTCCTTGAGTGGATACTTCTGGATATCTTTATTCATGATGTCCTCAATTTGAATTTTGGATATGTCTTATCCTGATGTTGTCAACTCAATAACCTACTCTTTTGTGTCATAATTTCAGGAGTAAAGGAATCTTGTTCTAGAAGAAGATCATCTATGTGTCCATCCACGGAAAGCATCTCATGGGTAGATGGAGGAATATGTGCTATGTGGATGTGATCATCATTTGCGACATCTTGTATAGATAGGAGAGTTTCCAAACCTTTCCAGCATATATGTGAAGGTCTAGGCACCACTTTACACCTGCTAATAGCATTTTCTTGACAGAGTGCACCTATTTAGCTTTACACCTGTGCAATTGCATTTGCTAGAAAGTCTTTAGAAGCCTTAAAGGCTATGAAGGATTGGGGGAACAAAGACGTGATAGTTGCATTTTCTTGAAAGATTTTAGAAGCTTCTATTCGCTGGTAGTTTTTTTATTTGTATCTGTTATTTCATCTATTGAAGCTCCCACTTATATTAGAGTGTTGATTGGTGTGCCGCCCTGGAAGAAAACCAGTGGCAAAGCAAATTCTACTGTCTAATATAATCATTTCTGCTATTATCAATCACCAAAGGGACTTTTGCTTGGAGCTATCAATTTTTGTTCACGTCATTTATTGGTACCATGCACGGTCAGCCTATTGACTACATGGAGCCAAGGATTTGATCCTTAGGGACAAGCACTTGAATTTGTTGGAAACATGCAACATGCTACTTTTGTACCATTAATAATATTGGATTTAGAAGCTGGTCAATCCACTTTCACTCTGGTAATCTAAATCTGTCAGGTTTGTTTCTACAATTCATGTACCTGACAACATTTTGGTTAGTATGATATTATTGTATTGAAAATTCTACTGGCAAAGGTTGAGAATGCGGATTTACACCCGCCATTTGCATTTATTTTGATAACTATTCAAAAGACTTTTTAGACATGTCCTTGCACTTGCCATTTACATTAATTTGAAATTTCCTCATATGGAATTTATGATATAGCTTTGCATACACCAAATGCAGTGGCTTGAAAGTATTTTTTAGACATTTATTTGATGCCTTTCATTGGTCCTCCTTGTCATTACTTATTATTCATTAAAAGTGACTTTTGAATCGATTTATATTATTCAATAAGAGCTTTTGAAAACCATCTTATGTGTTTTAGTCATTAGATCACACATGTTGATCAAAAAGGAAAATCTTTTAATGGGCTATCAATTATGTCATGGATATGAAAGGAGATGTAAATTAGAAATATTTTGACATTAATTATTGGGTCAATTTCATCAAAAAGAACTTATGGGCCTTGTCAAATTTATTTTCTTTAAGTAGTTGACATACCTTATGCATATTTTTATAAGTTTGCACTATATGCATACTTCTCATTTTGATAACTTTGCAATGTTTATAGGTTGACATCGAAATCAAGCATTGGAATTGGGCGAAAACAAAAGCAAGATTGGAGTTAAGGAATTAAGCATCAAAATTGAAACTCACAAAGCATTTTTTAATGCTTGGAGCTTTCGTCTTATGCTTCAATTTTCTGTTTTAGACTAAATCATTTGTTTTTGGGCTTTAAAACAAATATTACAAAAGCTTTCAATTTTCATTACAAAGGGTTAAAATGAACCTTAGTCAAATTGACTAGATTTCAATTTGAGGTTAACAATTGAACAAAACAACTCTCATTTGTCCTTTGGTGCTTTAAAAAGAACTCACATTTGCTTTGAAAGGTTAAAATAAATGTGTGTTACTTTGTTTTTGTAATTGCTTACTTAAACTAACATCATCTAAAAGGACGTATGCGCTTCTCTCGCACTTCAAAGCGATCTTGAGAATCAAAAGGCCTTTTTGGTGATCTTAGGGTAAGATAAAGTGATCACCTCCACACTTCAATTTGGGTTTAAAATTGAACAACATATTTTGCGAGTGTGAATGAACTTATTGCATGTGTTTTCCCTTTGTTTCTAAACAAGGGTCGATCGAACTATGAATAAGTTTATTCACTTTTGTTTATCTTAGAGGGCTTGCCTTGGGGAAAAATTACTCACCCAAGGGAACGACTCAACTGGTAACACTCTAAAGCCAAGAGTATTTCCAGTCGGGATATAAATGTGGGTACTGGAGTAAACGCTAGTATCACGCGGTTGGCTCCGACGAGATGGATCGAAAGGGTCTCTTGCCACATGGGTCAACTCCTACGAATGAAAGTCTGAAATAAAACCTTTGTTCTAGAAAGGCCAAAATCATTATCTATTTGTTGGTGCAAGAACGGTCGTTCTGAAGCCGCCCCACACTTTTACGATTTTTAGTAGAAATGGAAAGCATCCCATGGGAGTTTCATGGGTGTTGATGCTTGGCTGCCCCATATAAGTGAGTGTCGTGGAGGGGAGCCAGTGGGGTCAAGCATCTAACCATTCGCTAAAGATAAGTGTAGTTGGACTTGTCTGAGTGGGGACTCAACAAATACTGTCTTTCATATCCATAGGATTGTACTTGTTCTTGGTTATGTAAAACGCTTTGCTTGTTCGAAAAAATTTGAAGACAAACATTTAACATCATCATCAAAATTTCAAACCCTTTAGGAGGAAAATACAATTGACCTAATTCATGTGTTATTGCTTGCCCTTGGGATTTCATCCTTAGAGGTTTCTAAGCACTTGAATTTACATCTCAATTTTCCCACTAAAGTTAAACAATAGGTAACCCTTTCCTTAATTTCATCAAAGTTTCGCATAATATACCTTGTGAAATGAGAAGAAGTTGAGACATTGGACATCTAGTTTTAAAACCTAATCAAGAAGTGTTTGTGGTAAAACAAAGTCATTAAGAAAAATTAAGAAACAATTGAACCCCACACATGTGCTTGTGTATCTTTTGTCTTATAGTCTTTGGAGAAAACATTGATCTTTTGGTTTGAAGGGAAAAGCATGTTCTTCAAAACCTTGGCCTTGTAAACAAGTCCTTCTTAGGTTCATTTAGGATCAAAATCAAACACTCCATCCATTTCAAACATTTATCATCCCATCCCACAAGAAACTTTAGAGCTTTGGAAATATCATTATCTAGACTTGGGTACATCCTTAAAACAAATCAAAATCATTTGTTTAGTTAGGTGTGTGGGAATGCATCCTTTCTCATACATTTAATTAAATTAGAAATCCTTTGAAAAAATTCATCCTAAGATCACATCTAACATCTTAGGGTTTACAAGTTCATTATCCAAATCCAATCAAAACAATCAAAATCAAACTCTAAGTCTAGCATTGATCCAAAGTTCCTAAACATTCAACACTCATATCATTCACCCCTTTTCATCCTTCATCTCATCATTGGTCCTAAACACCTTAGAGGTCACTTTTGTAACAAGATCAAAACACAAGAGGAATATGGAATATAAACTTGATCCATACATCATGAGTATTCAAAACTCACATTTATACAATCCATATGTGGGATCATTATCTCCTACAATCCTCAATGGTACAACAAATGGGAGTCTACCCAATCCAAATCTTGGAACACCTTTTATGATGGTATATTTAAATCCAATTCCAACATTACAAATCTATCAACCAAATACTCAATGCATGAGTCTTCAACAAAACAACATTATCCCACCAAATCCATACATGCCAAAAGTGAATATACCAAGTACAAGATTACCAAACATGAATCCACACTTGGAAAAATTTGGGATAAATATGTTTACGAATCATACAAATGTTGTTCAAAGTCCAAACAAGATGTTAACAACTCCATGTATTAATCCAAGTCAAGGTAACACCATGCAAAATCAAAGTTACCTAAATCAAGGCAATGTGATTCCCAACACCAACAATGTTCAATTTCAACCTATCATGCCAAATCTGAACATCATCCCAAATCAGAACATTGTCCAAAATCAATTTGTCCACGATCCCATTCAAAAACCACAAGTATGCATCCCAAATATGTTTGAACAAAAACCAAATCAACTATATCCAGGGAGTCAAGATCGAAATCAAGATCAAATTTGGTGAGATCAAATTGGTACACTTACCAAAATAGTTGAGTCATTGCACCAAGAGACATCTCCATCACCATTACCCATATCAACATCATTCCTTGGTTTAGGGATTCCCCCTTTACCTAGCACCAATCACTCCATCCAAATCAATCCACCTAACACCAATCAATGCATCAGATCAAATCCTTTGAATATACCATCGACATTGCACCAACAGATGGTATCTAATCAAATTACGTCAATCCTAACAAATAAAAATATGGTCTCCCAAGGATCTATCACCTCGGGCATTCTGACCATTCCTATCACCTCGATCACTACAACCACCCCTATCACACCCATCATATCTCAAACCCTCACGATCACTCGAAATGTATCTCAATGACTTGTCACTGCATCAAACACGATTCCAAAACCACCATTTACATCATCACCCACACCACTCCTTGGCTTAGGGATTCCCCTTTACCAAGTATCAATCAAACCAACATCCCGAACATCAATCAAAACATCACACCAAACTTTTAGAATTTCTCGTTGACATCGCAACAATAGACAACAAATGCATAGGAAATCACAATATCATCAACCACCCCCATAATATCTCAAAACATGGTCTCTCAAGGACCAATCACATCAATTACACCATCCACCACTCAAATACCAATCATCAATATGACGACACCTCTTATCACCACAACAAGCACTATTCCAAAACCACCTCCGCCACCACCACCACCCAAACCAAACAAATCAAACCAATATAGCATTACATTTCAAGCCACTCAGCAGGCTCCTTATCAAAAGGCACACCAACAAAACCAAAACCGACAAGCTGCACACCTAGTTGCTCAGCAAGTTGCACAAGCTCCTCAAGTTGCCCAAGCCCAACAAACAAAATCCCAAGCTCAAGTGCAAGTGCAAGCTAAAGCCCAATACCAAGCCCAACAAGCAAATGTTGTTCAAAATCCCAACAAAATGTTAATGACTCCATGTATTGACCCAAGTCAATGATCACATGATCAAGACCTATCCATCAACGAACACATGTAAGATGTTTCTACCTCATCCGAAGATCAACTCACCATACATCAAGAGCCACTTTTTAGTGATTTATTTCAAGGAGTGTTAGGATTATTCGATCCTATCGACATAATGCACAATCCATCGACCAAGGATCATGTTGACAATGTCTCTACATCACCTAATGAGTTAGAGGAAATATCTCAAGAATTTATTCCAAAGCAAGATCAAAATCTTCCACTAAGGTCTAGATAGCAATGGTCCTTTCCAAGACATGTTGACCCCCTTTGACCTCATGGTTATAGATACTGAAGGAACCCTGAAATCGACACTTGAAGATATTGAACTGCTTTCCATGTCTAATGAGGACATGGGTATGTGTAGGATCATGATGGGTCAAAAAGTGGCAATATGATGGGTATGTGGTTGACGACTTTTTTTTACCCAAAATTGATGAAACGAAAAGAGTTTTTAAAGGAGATTCTCATCTTTCCACCAATATAAATCATGCTTAACTATGAATTTAATAAGTAATTATTATTCATTTTCTATTCAAATTACAACTAAAGTCCTAATTGATAGATTGATTGAAAAAAATCTATAGTTTTCAAAAGGTATCACATTTTTTGAATCCAAAACATGCATCACATTCTATGCTTTGCATACTATAGGATTATAAGAAGAAAAATTGAATTTCATGAAGTTTTGAACAAGTTAAGGTGGTCAGACATACAAGTTTTTAATATTTTCTAAAAGTTATAATAAAAAATTCATAATTAATTATTTACTTGGAAAAAAATTACAAAAAAATATGCATCACATCGGGATATGAGTCCTCTAATTATATCTAAAATTTTATAAAAAAATATTATCATTTTATTGTGGTTAGGGTGGTTAGAAGACACCTACTTCTTTTTTCCCGAAATTTAAAGTACTACATTATAAATTTCAAATTTTCACCAACTAGATTTTTTTTTTAAACAAACCTAGTAGTTTAGAAACCACATTCAATTTGCTATAGATTCTATTTCTTACATATTTTTAAATAATATAGATAACTTATTCAAATTTTACATCAAGTTGTCTAACTCTAATTTTCTAATTTTTTTGCCACTTTAAGGGCCTATTTTTCCACGATGATCACATACCCACATCCAAGAACCTTTCTAAGAATCCATCCTTTGAAATTTCCAAATCTGCATAATGCTTAAACCTTAACATAATATCATGCTAGTCATTTGAAACACATTAGATTAAACATCCTTATGAAATACTTAACCATGCTAAAATATGCAAAACTAAATAGAACAAAAGTAGCTAATTGCAAGCATATAAAAACATGATAAATTTTTTATCTCATATTGGATTGGTGCTTCTATGGAAAGAAGCCCATTCCCAATCCTTTGCTAAGCTCCATGATATGTTGATGATCAAGATGATAAATTGTGGAGTGGACAAAATTAGCTCTCCATTGAAGAGAGTAAATTTGCATGAGGGTTGTGGATCAAGTTGTGGAGAATAAGCCTTACATTTATAGAATATTTTGATGAGAGAAATAGCCAAATGGATGAATGTGAGACAAAGATTTAGCCAATAGGCAAGTGCCATTTGTCAAAATCTGAGTGGATGGAGGATGTGCAAGTTTTGGTCAATGTGCCAAAGAGGGGGAGATTCAAATTTGAATTTGAGAGTTAAATGCTACGTGGGGGACATGTAAGAGAGAAGTTATTGCCATGTTGGAAGGGACAAGTCAACTTGCCTTCAAATTCAAACTTGACGAATATTCTCAAAAAGATGCTTTGTTGAGGGAAAATGAGGATTTTAATAAATCAATAAATTGATTTATTTGTGCAAGTGGGAAAAGCTAGAGGATGTGATGGGTGGTTAGATTAGATTAATCATAGTTTGATTAACTTAGGATGGTGATTAGAGGTTTTTGACCCATTTTTTTTTTTAATTCAAGGGAGTAAACACTTGGCCAAGACTATAGACGGGATACAACCATTCAACAATACCACCCAATGGGTTTGAACCTTAGTGGCAAAAGAACAACAATGCCACCTATAAACCATCACACCATGCCAATGGGTGAGGTTTTGACCCACATTTGGCTTAAAATATTTTGATTTATTTAAATCAAAGAGGTAAATATGAATTTGATATTTAATTAAATAAAGTTTGGTTTATTTAATTAAAAGGATGATGCAAGATAAAGGTTAATTAATTTGAGGAAGATGAATCTAGGAGATGATTTATGAAAGATGAAATGTTAGGATTTAATTGATTTATTTAAATGAGGTAATGATGAAGTGAATTTATTTAATTGAATGAAGGATGAAATGTTAGATTTGATTAAATAAAGGTTATTTAATTAAACTAGTGGATTGAAATGTATGCATATTTTGTGTCTATAGAGTGTTTAAGATTGCTACTGATAATGAGCTATGTTGGAAAAAGGGTTGAAAGATAGGTTGGGCAGAGGCCTGGGAGAGACTTGCCAGCTGGCTTTGCATCTTACCCATATGTTGGAGAAGAGTGTTCAGAATAGGGTTGTTAGAAGACACAAGGCCAAAGGGACATCCTCTAGAACCACCACTGGAGCCACCTCTAGAACCGCCACCATGGCTACTGTCGAAACCACTGTCAAAGCCATCGCCACCAGTAGGGCCTCCACAGGATCCACCTCTGCTTCCAAAGCCACCACCATGACCTCCATCGAAACCACTTCCACTAGCACGACCCTCGCCGTTGAAGCCACCACCGTTGCCAAAGCCTCCACCGCTCACCCCACCAAAACCTCCACCGCTGGAGGTGATAGGAGGGGTGAAGTTGAAGCCCATAAGGACCTGTTATGCCTTGCATAACCACCCCTCTTTGATCTAGATCAAAATGGGTCCCCCTTTGTCTTTTCCCTTTTCGCCTTTGGTCTTCTTCCTTAGGCGTTTTCCTTTCCAAGTTCTATCAAAGGCGGAACCGGGACCAATACCGAACTTAGGATTTCTGTCTAAGTTCAGGTCTTGGTTCGACCCCGGTTCCGGTTCTGACAGACCTTGGTTTTCGTTTCTTTTTTTCTTTTTCGTGGTCGGGTCCAGGTCCAGGTTTGGAATGTTGAACTTTCTTAAAGTTCCTCATTTTGGTTCCGTCCTGGGTCCAACTCTGCCCTTGTCTTTCCTCTTTGTTGGTCTTGGTCATTTTGTGTCCTTTGGCATTTTGTTTCCTTTTGTTTTGTTTGTTTGTTTTGGCAGACCTGAAACCGGAACGGCTTCCGAACTTGGAACTTTTTTCAAGCTCCATTTTTGTTCCTTCCCAGGCCCCTGTCTCGCCGCTTTGTTTTTTTTCTCCCTTATGCGTCTGTTTGCATCCTTCTGCTTGCCTTGTTATTTTTGCTTTGTTTTTTTTTACTTCATCGTGTTGGTTGTCCTCCCCCCCCCTTTTTCTTCATTCTCTTTTCCTTTCTTCCTTCCTCTTTAGGATGGCGTCGAAGGTGGGTTCGGAATGAAATATGAACCCGAAACTTGGAGAAGTTTCTGGTTCAGATTTTGGTTCCAACCCTGGTTCCGCCTTGTTCGTCACTCTGCTCTGGCTCCGCCAGTGTTTTGTTTCCATCCTTTGCGTTTTGGGGTTTCCTCGCGGGCGCGGAGTCAGGTCGAGGTATGAACTCGGGAAGTATTGGTTGTTTCCCTGGCTCATTCCCTCCCTGACTCTAGCCCCGGTTCCGGTATTCTTTTGACCCCGCCCCTCCCTGTTTTGAAGGACCAGGATGTCATTTTTAGGTTGTGTTTTTCCCTGGTCCCGGTTCCACTGGGACTTGTTTAAGTTTTGCTTCCCATACCCATGTTGGCTTCGCCTCCGCCGAAGTTAGGTTTATTTTGGTAAGAAGCGTGATATTAATGTTTTGTTTTAACGAAGATCTAGTTTTGTAGGGGTCAAATTATGTGCGTGATGAGGTGTCTAGAGGATCTTGGCGGGAGTTCTGAGCTTGGTGGAAAGTCTCACCGACTCAGCAAAGTCACGCCGAAATAGAATGGGCCTTCGCCAAAGCAGAGTATCTTCGCCATAAGGTCTGGGCGACCACGAAGGGTCTCACCAAGTACATTTGGTCTCATCGTCTGGGCACAAGGAGGGTTGTCTATCGGTAAGACCACAAAATGTCCTAGCGACAGCCGGGTTCGATGAAGGAAGCTTCAGTCGGCATAAGTCTCACCGACTGAAGGGGGTCTTTTTGGTGCAGAAGAGCTCGCTGAGAGGAAGCAAACGCGCCAAGAGGTCTTGGTGAAGTGTGGGAGTCTCGGCAACGCGCGGGGAATGAAAGAAATGCATGTCGGTATAACTAAAGAAGAGTCTCCCCGACATAAGGGGTTGCTAAAAATGGATGATTTCGGCACAGCGTCTGGCTGAAAGGTGAAGGTCACACTGAAGCCCGAAGAGAACAAAAAGAGCTCGAGAAGACTTGGAACAAACGCAGCAGGTTTGGTAGGATGCCCTGTCGATGTGACAAAGTCTCAACGACACAAAAGATGAGCTTGGCCAAGGATTATACCTTTGCCAAAAGGTCTTGGTGAAGGAAGAAGGTAATGCCGAAAAAAAATAGAGGCCGACCGAAAAGAGGGGCCCACTGAAGAGAAATGAGCTCAGGGAGAAGCGGGGGTTCGTTGAAAGGATGGGAGCTTAGTGAAGGGTGGTGTCTCACCCACATGCGACATTAATCGGACCACCGTGAACTGTCCCAGAAGCTCGCGTGGCACAGGCCCGATTGCTCACGAGGAAATCTGTAGGATACAAGCGATGTGGGATCCTTCTGAGATCATGAGCCAATGGACCAGCTTGGGAACTGGGATGTCTGGAGCAAAAGGAGCGCCGAGCGAGGAAGAAGATGAAGCGGTGGGACAAAGGGACAGCTATGAGGTTTGCTGACAGAGGTAGCTCGGCATTAATGGGGATATTTCGGGGCACTCGAGGTAGCTCCGCTGGAGGTCGAAGGTGGACATGGAGGAATAGAAGTTATGGTGATAGGTGCAAAAGATCTGCGGATCTTTCCAGAGACAATATTTACCAACAGAGATGGCGAGGAGGGCGCATTGAATGCAGAGCCAACTCCCTCCAAAGATCTGGGCACCGACTTCCTGACACCACGCGATATTTTGTAAACCCTAAAAGCGGGTGCCGACTTTCTCTTCAGGAGAAGATATAAATATATGGCATGCTTTCCTTTTTGAAAGAGGTTCCAAAAATTTATGGTTCCATAATTTTTAGTGTTAGCACTTCTAGATTAGAAATTCTAGGTTTAGAGAACTGTTTAGAGCTAGAACTGTTAGGGGTTAGTCAGCTAGCAGAAGGAGATCGAGTTGCATCTTGATTCTCAGTAATGAGAGCTCCTATTTTCTTCTTGGTTAGCAGTCAGTTTTTTTAGTACCAGATGGTAATGTATTTCTAAAGTTCTTCTAGTGTAGATGGAATTAGTCTGAAGATATAGGTTTTCTATACACTAATGATTGTGCCAGATTTGTAAATGTTGCTTATCTATCTAACCCACAGTAGAAGCAACTAGATTCGAATCTACTTCATATTGTGTTTTAGAACGGTATTTATCTGAAATTAATCATTTGATCTTGAAAGCTTTCAAGGAATGAAATTTCATTTTTATCTTTTATTTAAATAGTAGTTTATAATCAGTTGTTTAAATCAGCACTGTCAATGAATGCAACTATGTGTTGATCACTAGTTAATTTCGTTCTTCAGTTTTAGGTTAGAAAATTCCTTGAAGTTAGCAAAGTCTGGTTAAGGTTGAATGAATTATTGTTCATTTTTGTTTCAACACCCTGATCCATCTTTTTATATTTCTTTAAAACCCCTGGTTAGTATAGGATTTATTTCATGTTTGATCTTGGAGCAATCCAGAAGCCCAACACTAGCAGGCCCCTTGAATATTACTGTTGCATTGGCCACTGAGCAACATCAGTACAGTTGAGACCCAACTACCAAGACCTTGGGAGCTAAGGCATCCATGTGTTGCCTTTCTCTTTCAGGAGAACCCGAGTAGCAATACTCTTAGCATTGTTGTGTGCCAAAATCACCATCAACAAAGAGAGGTGCAGCATCAGAAACATTGCTAGTAATGATATTCTATTTGTTCCTTGTTTGATGCATGCTGTAATCTACAATAGATTAAAACAAAGTAGGTTACAGATTGAAAATAACAAAAAAAATGATATGAACATAAAATAGTATGCAAAGTGACTCAAAAGACTATAAGACAATGCACCACCATGAAGAGTATGCAAAATGGATAGAAATTGCTCAGAGCTTTAGTTGCTAAGAGTGTTAGAAAATGAGATGAGCAAAAAAAAATTAGTACAATACATCTTAAGATGTTAAAAGGAACCCACCCCAGCACCATTGACATGACCATTGGCTTCCAGTAATTGAGCACTCTGTTTGTTTGTAACTTTAATTGATATTCCTGTACCAAAAGAAAAAACTCATTTAAGACTCTGGCATGGCCATATAAGAACAAAAAACAAAAAAAATATCATAACTCTACATCTTCTCAAATATATGGAAAGGCACAATGACATCAAAATGAAGCTCTCTAAAAAACTTGGATCATCTTCACCAAAAGGAAGGCTTCCACAAAAGAATATCACACATGGGCACACATCCAAATACAAAATCTATTACATGTATCCAAAATTTTAAAGCAAGATAGTAGTACTACTTCAGATAATCCCTGAAGGGAGGATATTTTACTTCCCATACAATGTTTTCATCTTTTCCCACAATATATAGAGTAAGTGCAAAATTGTATTATTCACTCTCCCAATCATTTTCAAATTCCAATCCAAATCAGTTAATATAGTATCCCTCAACACAAAACCACATGATCTCAAAAGACTATACACCATATAGACAACCATGCCAGAGTTTTGATGAAAAAAAATTAAAAACAATTCTAATGCACCATTTTCCCAATACCTAATAAACCAAATCAAACCGGATATTACTTCACACACCCACAAAACTATCTCCACAATAGTCCAGACCCATGAAATGACATCCACAATTATTAGGGAACCATGAAATGAGAGGAAAATATCTGGTAACACAACACAACCATTATTGTCTTTCTAGATACAATTCCTCTCAATCCACACACCAAGTGAGTAGCTTAGTATGTACCTTTTTGGCCATGTTGCACTTTGACATCCCTTATTTACATGGCACACTTTCAATCATATTGCAGGAATGTGCATAAAAATGTGACCATGGGATCCTTAGGAGTCTGATGGTTTTCTAATAAACAAGCAAATAGAGATTACTATTATTCTCCTCGACCAACTTGAATAACTTTTAAATTTCTACTAAGAAAAGACAATCCCTAGTCCTTATGGCAGTGGTTTGATGGTCAAGCCTGCACATTGGCTCAAGAGGGACCAATTTTTGAACCTAACAAAATGTGAGGTGACTTGTGGAGCTAAATGAATAGCTCATGTGAAAAAAGAAGCCAAGGAATCATGCTACTAGACCTATCAATCATGCACCACATGGTTGTGCAGTGCAACTTTGACAAGAAATGAAAAAATTAACCTTCACTAGTGTATCCTCATCTTTGGCTTTGGAAGCATCATTTTCCAATTCATGTGAACTTTTTGTGGGTTCCCAAAAATTTTATGCAAAGGTTTTGTTTCTATTATTTTATGGTTTTCCTTCAATTACAATGTAACCTATACAACAACATAACCTAATCTGACTAAAATAGACACTATGCCCTTTAGAGAGGGATTCAATATACTCATAACCAACATTACTTGAAGTTTCTTCCAACCTACATGTTAAAAATATATTGTACATTTCAGTCCATAAGTAACCAACACACAACTTTGTATAGAGAAGTAATTCAATCATTTCCATGAAACCCAAGCATCAACTTACTTGATTCCAAAGGATTCTCTATTGTAAGTATAGAAAAGGATCCAAGCATCGGATCTTGCAAGATTCCTTGACTGCTGGCATTCCTCTGAATCAGAATTGCCTCTATAGTTCTCATATTGTCACTTTTAGTCGATTTTGGAAATGGAAAAACATAAATATCTACAATGACATTTCTACCTCGTCTTGCTATAGGAACCACTTGGGATGGTATAAAATATAGATGAGTAAGAAGATATTCTAAAAGTCTCATTAAAAGGGTAAAGCAACATGAAAGAAGGTAACCCTTCAAATGAAGGAACAAAATAAAAGAATCTCTCAAACAAAAATAGACTACTACCTAAGTAGGAGACACTTCCAAAGAAGCAGCAAAGTTTCTTGTAAAGTTTTTTCCCATACTTAAGGTGTAACTGGATAGTTGAACATTTAGCAATTCAATAACAACAAGTAGGGGTCTAACACAGATGCACTGGCCATCATCAGGCATCAATGGGTCCAACACTTGGCCAGCAACACATGATGGGAAGTCTACATGCAACAAGGAACAAATGAAATAAGTAAAAGAATTTCCATTTCCTATACCTGAAAATACACCTACTTTTATGTTTAATATGTTATTCTCAACTTCCTTGCTAATTTGGAGCCATAAACAAAACACAAAATATCAAAGAGAAAGCAACCTGCAAAACATAAATCTCACACATCTCAAACTAGATTCTAAACTAGTAAACATAATTTATTGAGCATATTTTTTTTGTTTTTTAAATTAATTTAACATGGCCATTTGCCACTAAGTGAAATTCCAATCATAAGAAACTGCATGTTTGAAATGGCTAGTTTTTGGGCTTCAAGGATGTGAAAAAATAAAGAAAACATACATTAATGCTGGTTACTCCATGGTACATTGATGCTCCTCTAGAAAATCCACTGCTCTTTCTACACAGTACAAAATGTTACCAAAATCAGTAAAGATCCTACAATAATAGAAATAGTGCATTTTATGGCAAATAGTCATACCTTCTAAGAGATGCAACATATTGTTGCCTTGTCATATGTTTATCTCCTCAACCTCTTTCTCGTAATTGTTAATCTTCCATATTAATCCAAGTTTGTTATTTTCCTTGATACCTAGAAATATGTTGCAAAAACAAACATAGATCATTGTATTATAAACATTAACTAGTCGAGCCAGAATTATTTCTACATTCACACAAGTAATTATTTCTATTTGTTCCAGCTATAGAAGGTTTAAAGATAGTACTTAAAACCATTTCCCAAGAATTACAAGTAATAATCTCAATAACCTTTTAAAATGAAGACAATTTGACAGCAGTAGTTCAGTATTCTATTTGCTTAATCTTTTGTAGACTCTCATCTTCCCTTTTAATAGTATACTTTTATCCTTGTATGATACCTTCCATTCTTTGGTTCAAGAGTGGAGAGCCATTACAATCCCATCTTATCATTAAACCTATTCACATAGAAATGCTATGCCAAAAATCTACTCATGAATACAAAACATTTTTTAAACAATGTTAGTGGGCATATTTCAAGTTGGAGAAATGAAACATTAAGAACACAACAAAGTAAACTATTTTCATAAATAGGAAGATATTACAAATACCATTACCCAATTATAACTCAGACTAATCCCACATGGCAATATGTCCCCATCACGCCAAAATGACACCTCAAGATTGCAATTGCATTCAAGCCAATAGTCATACATCATAACAAACATAGCAAGCCTTGTAACCTGAAACAAGATGGGAAAAAATTGTCCAATAAAAAAATGCAACAAAAATGAAACATTGAAAACAAAAAGCATTTCTGACTATCCATCCTTTTTTAGGGGTGTCAAAGCCATTTCTCAAGAATAACGGCCACAACTTCTCATGAAGCACACCATTTTTTCCTCGTTTCTCATGTTATTTATAGCTTGAGATAAATGGCTGGCCAAGAACTGTCTGAAAAATAATTTTACAGAGTTCATATAAATTAGAAAAATAAGGAAAAGGTAGGATGTCACCTAAAATGCCTTGAAACTGTAATATTATATTATTTCTCATGGTAGAGTATTTCTTCAAATCTAAGAAGCTAGTTGCTTCACAATAATGCCATAGATTGATGATTCAGTGAAGGCTAACTCATGTCCTATATTGACCAAGCCATCTTAACATGGAGCCACGACTGTCAAGTTTTGAACCTGGGATGTCAACTGATGTCAACTCAATCAATGCATAATCTTTGCACTAAGCCACAACTCTACAGAAACCTGTGATGAAATAATTGTTTGAATGTAACACTTTCCCAATAACAAACAAGCCACATCTATGAAATGAGTTCAGGGATTACTCTAGCACTAACCCTTGCATTTCAAAGTATAAAACAATTCTAAGGTTATTGCAGCCTATGTTCCATGTTTTATATACGGCCAACAAATATAAGCACTTTCATGTGAGACATTCAGTAATAGCTATCTTGAGTGATAAACAAACATGTGTGACTATGAAAAATAAGAAAGTATGCCTACATTTGTCATAATTGATCTTTTTGTGTATTTTGTATATGTTTGTGTATCTTTGTGTGTGTGCAAGCTTGTTCTCTTTGAACTCTCATATAAGGCTTGTAAGAAACTTTCATCATGCTTTAATGAACAACAAACTTCTTTGTTTACTTACTATATTTTTTGGTGCCACCCCTTAACAAAAGTAAATGGAATGTATAGAATATATTCACAAGTGAACAACATCTAGCGCATGTCTTGAGCTATTAAGACCATAAGCAAGAAGAACCTGCAATATAGTGAAAACAATTCTAGATTTTCTACATAATAACAAGAACAAAGATTGAATAACTATGAGCAAAGGCAATTATTTCTCATTTATCCTTTCATTCATCCTAAATTTATTGTTGTTTGTAAGTCTTCCATCTAAACATACTGATAATGGCATGCTACTATCAACATCAAGATTACTTCTAATAATAATTGATGTCGAGAAGTCAAAGACAACATCCTTGTTCACTTCATCTATTCCTGAATTAATAGCAATTTTCAAACTATTTATTTTTCTATGGTAATGAAAGCATGCTATAATCAACAATCCAGTTAGATTAAATTAATAATGATTGATGGGAAGAATATTTACAAAGGAGAACAATGTCTAAATGTCAAATGGTGGGTACAAATGAAATATAACAATAAGAAAAGGATCAAAGCTTCCATCGCTAACATGAAAAATAATAATTCTTCATTGTAATTCAAAAAAGGAGACATATCAAACTTGAGCAAACAAATAATATAAAATATTCCATTGTAACATAAAGTTTATCAATTACCTGATTTAAAAAATCTGCAACTGAGTGGACAACCTCAGCAAGCATGACATGGCTTGCTGTCATTAGCCATACTCCACATTTGAGAGAGAAAACTAGGAAGTTGCACCACATTGAAGTAATGACTTCTCTCTGGCTGCATTTAATGTTCCACAATAGATTAGAAATGACTAATTATCTAAAAATTCATTAATCAATCATATTTGTTGTCAGCAGTATTCACAAAATAAAATGAAGCAATAAGGGGTTAAAATCATAAAATGTTACAACATGAAATCATAATTTTCAGTATCATGAAAGAGTTAAAATACCATGAAAATAAATGGGAAAAATTTACACATTAAAGAATTTGATAGTGACTAGACAAGATACTTTGTTCAATCATTTCAGTTTTTGAAGTTCTCATAAGCCATGGGACTACTAATTAAATAACAGATCAAATATGGTAAGTCTCAAACAATAAATTTTTCAAGGTAGTTGTAAGTCTCTTCCTTTATGTCCTCTTTCTACGAGGCACTATTGTAATATGAGGCACTCTTCTAATTGTGGGTGTCAATTGTTCATCACATTGAACACCCTCCTCATTATTCTTGTCTCCCACTTGCTGAAATTCAAGGATGGTTTCCTGCCGAGGTTCAAGAAATACAATCGAATCATTGTGTGCAACAAACAATTCATCATGTTCCTCTAGCCCCTCTTCATGCTCACTACCTAATGAGTTTGATTGTTGGACTTCCTATACACAACAAAACAATTTAACTCATTAAAATAACATATCAGACATTAAAATAACAATGGAAATAAAGGCAAAATAAGAAATCTTATTATAGCCCATCATGCAAAGAACTTACCTCAGATTCATGACCAGTGACTAATTTCTCCCCTCGATCTAGCATATGTTGTCGAAGGCCTTGGGAACCATGTAATAAAGCATATTTTAAGTCCTCCTCTGAAGCTTCCTTTTGGAATTGATGAACCTACATAAACAAAGATAACCAAATTTATAAGGTATAATGACTAAAATACAATTAATTCACAAGCTTGTCATGACTTTTTTAAAGAATTAGAGAATACAGTAGATGATAATATTCACTTACCAAGCCCCCACGAATGCTATTGTACCCACCAGATCCTAATTTATGGGATCCAATACTTGACACCCTAGTTTGGGTTGCTTTTGTTGTATCTCGAAGGCGTCTTTTAGATCCTCCTTGTGCAGATGGCCTATAGTTTGGATTATTGTGGGCCTTCCTCTTAAACTTAGCATCTTTCATTAGTTCATCCCATGTCACTTGGTCTGTGATCCAAGCTGGACGTGGATATCTCAAGTCTTTTGTCAGCTTCGACCTTAAATTATCTCGTTTAGAGTGAATGTATTTCCATGCAATATCTACAATAATTTCCTTGTTAAAACCAGGATTCCCAAATGCTATTATGACATCTTTAAAGAGTTGATCTTTCTTAGCATTGGCTTGCTTCCTCCAATCCATTTGAATGGTATTGCCAAATAATTGTTCTGCACGACGAAAAATGAAGTGAAAGAATTTTAACCCCATTTCATCCTTCAAGACATTTCCTTCTGAGGTGAGCAAGATTGTAACTTCTTGCGTTCCTTTTGTAGTCACTGAGGATATTGTTGTAGTCTTAGGGGTTGAGGTAGATGCCCCTATAGTTGCATCAATCACTTTGTCATTTATTTCCTGTATTTACAATGAAATCATCAATTATGCTATTGCAGTGATAAAAGTAAAATATGAACTAGAAAAGAATAATAAGATAATATTTTTTAATAATTTTACCTGTTCATCTGAAGTAAGCCCTACACTCCCCAACAATGTCCTCTCCCATAACTCAATTTGTTTAATTATTTCTTCCCTAATTTCAGCATTTTCAAGAGTTTTTGGTAGGAGCCTTAATATTCTTGATTGTGATTCTATAAGACTCCTTAAGGAAACTTGTTTAGGTGTTGGTGGGAGAATTCTGACAGAACCCAGACTTGATGGATTATGTATTTGTGATGAACTCATGACAGGGGCATGCATTTCCATTTCAACAGGGAAACTAGGAGCATCCATGTTTGATGTAGAGGGCATGCTATGAGGTATTGCGCTTGATGGCACTCTTGTGATAGGTGTTTCTGGTCTAGATGTAGAGGGCATGACACATCTTGAAACATCCTGCAAAGCACAAATATAAATATTAAAGTGGTATAATAGGGGAAATAACATATAATCAAACCCACACAAACATATGATTGAATCTTCAAAAAAAGATGCCTTTGGATCCCCGTGGTATGATGTAATGCAAAAAATGAGTTTGATAGACTATCAAACCTTTGTAACCCATTAGAGTTTGAGTCATTGAGTGGTGTGTTATCATGAAGATTTTAACCCCTATATCATGAAGCCATGAAGCAACAAGATCACGTTTTTGACTACACATTCACATCTTTATGGTTCTATTTCAATTAGTGGGGAAAATATGACTCATAAATGGAGGTGGAATTCCTATCATGCAATGTATAATGGAGCTAATGTTGGCATGGACAGTCAATAAGGTGTTGTAGGGAAGATTTCACTTTTTCATCACAGTCACAATCCACCTATTGCCCTATAATCATATACATGGGAGAAGATTCATACGATAATCAAATGAATTGAATCAAAGCATGATCAAGGTGTATGAATTTGATTCCACATTGAAAGTATGATCCTTGAAACATCTTATTGATCCTTAACAAGGGTTTTTAAAGAGCAGCAGTCTCACACGTGGGCAGGGTTCAAGCTAAAACCATGAACAACATTTAAGATTCACAATCTAAAAGGTTTCAAGGAGCATTCCAAATGAAAGTTTGGATGCATGGGTTTTAGAGATAGATACAGTTTGTCTTCAATAATGGAAGCCTTTTGTTTGAAGAAATCATCATAAAGAATCATTAAAAATACAGCTACCATAATGTTTAGCAGTCTACCCTTTGTAGCTATCATAAAAGGTAGATGAGGACAATTATCAAAGGCATGTAGTCATAGGCTGGTAGTACAAAGGATTGATCATTAAGAAATGAATAAAACCAAGAAGAGATAGCATTGTGGCATGGCTTATGAAACAACTCTTCCAATGATTGCATGATGGCAATATAGTGCATATGACTGTGCAACATAGGGTTTCAGTTGATATTCAGTTGATTGTCATTGGAAATAGTGCCAAATTTCTTAGGATTATCTGCTCTCCTTTGCTTAAGTATAACAGTTTAATGTTCCTCACGCAGTTGGAGAAATTAGAGAAGAAGCTATTTTGTCTAGTTCCAACTTATACATGGTTGTTTTGCCTAAATAGCAGCCCATCAACTTGTATTTGGGTATGTGGGGATCATGAGTGCTTAAAAAAGTGGCAATATTATGGGTATTTGTAGGGTATGTAGTGACAACTTTTTTCACCCAAATTAATGAAACAAAAGGGTTTTTAGGAGGTATCAGCTTTCCAAAAAATATAAATTATGATTTAATTTGAATATAATAAATAATTGTTATTCATTTCTATTAGAATTACGACTAAAGTCACGATCGATAGATTGATTGAAAACATCTATAACTTTCAAAGCGTATCATATTTTTGAATCGAAACATGCATCACATTCTATGATTCACATAATATAGGATTAAAAGAAAAATTAAATTTCATGAAGTTTTGACCAAGTTAAGGTGGTCATTGACGAAGTTTTATATTTTCTAAAAAAGTTGTAATAAAAAATTCATAATTAATTATTTACTTGAAACAAATTACAAAAAAATATGTATCACATCCGGACATGAGTCCTATACTTATATATAAAATCTTACAAAAAATATTATCATTTTATTATGGTTATGGTGGTCGATGCAGCCTACTTCTTATTTTTCCTCAAATTTAAGTACTCACGCATTGAAATTTCAAATTTCACCAAATAGATTTTATTTATTTTAAATAAACCTAGTACTTTAGAAACTACATTCAATTTTCTACAAATTCTATTCTTACATATTTTTTGAAATAATAGATAACTTATTCAAATATTTATGTCAAGTTGCCTAACATTGATTTTCTAAATTTTTGCCAATGTTCTGTTTTTTGGGATGATGATCCTACACATACCCATTTGGGCATTTCAATCCACGAGTTTCCTTACTTTCTGCTACTTGGTTCTTATTTTTTGATTTGCTCTGTTCTGCAGTGAATCCTCACCATAGTTTCCTATCATGTAACCTTATTAATTCTATAGGTTTTGATTATTGATGGAATTTTGGAGCAAGTTTTAATTGAGCCATTTCCATTTTAAACACAATCACTTTTTAGATCTCTTTTAACTGAGAAATAATGCAAAATATTATGTATGCTTTAATAAGTGGTCATTGACATGTAAGTAGCAATTGTATTATAATACTGCACACCAATTATTTATTTGGAGAGAAAATACTTTCTACCAATGGCAACTGAAAAATATGAGAAACAAAAGAGTCTCATAACTATGACTGTCATTCTGTATGACTCAGGTAAAAGCCTTATTCCATCTATGTGCTAATTTATTTTAAAAAGGTTGGTCATATTTGAAAACCCTAAAAATTGTTTTGAAGTTTGATGTGTTGGGCATCTTTTATTTAAATTATATGCCATGATAGTTCTATGTTTTAGGGTGCATGAGAAGGCAGAGCTTCCCTACCTGGATAAAAATATGCTCCATCTACAGGGATTTATTTTTATTCTTTTGGTCATTGTTTACAGTGAACTGTACTCTAACTTCTAATATCTACATGCTAAATATTTGTTACTAGCAAGTTTTGAACACTTACACATGAAACTTGCAGCTCTAATAGCAATTATTAGTAAGAAAATTTAAATATATCCTTCATCTACGTACCTAACCTATTAATGAAAAAAATTACAATGCACAGCAATTGACTTGATTGATGTCATAGATTCAAATCAATAGTTCATGGTTTGGGTGTGAGCTAAATTTTTATTCCAAAAAGAAATGTGAGTACTGGAAAAGATTTTGCACTATAACACAGAGATGTACACAAGGCTTATTATGAACTTACTTTCTAACTTGGGCATCACTTCAATTTCACACCCATGATCTTAAATGGTTATTTTGCTTCTCTACAAACATTGCAGAAGGGTAGGATTTCAAGTACAGAACTGCAGTATATATATATGTTGATTGCAGACCAATTCAACATTCCTTGAAGGAGGTTTTGTGTGTACATTTTTGGTCAAAATCCTTCAAGTATATGGTACATTGTCACAGAGCTATGTATAGGAGGTTTTAAACACTTTTAGTGGACAGTTAGACATCAAAGGGCAGTCTCATGGAATCATACAAGGGTTGTGTCAAGGTTAGATTTGACATATCATTGAGTTATTCAAGGGGAGATTACAAGTATCAAGGTTAATGGAGCAAGGTATGACTATTATCATGCCAAATGCATAATGGAGAAAGAGAAAGGAGATATTATGTTTAATAGGGGAAATATCATAATAAAACCCATAGAAACATATGATTGAATCTTACCTTTTGCATTACATTGGGTGTATCAGATGGCATAGTCAGATCTTGCATGCCAATAAGATGCATTCTCGGTGGAATTTCTCTAGAAACGCCCTTCGAAAAAAACACAAATATTAACACAATATAAAAGGTGAAATAAGTTAACTAAATGCACAAGAATCTAGATCAAATCTTACCACTGGCATAATACTAGATGTACTAAAGGGCATGATAGGAGTTGGAACAACTTTAGAGATGGCCTGCATTCCACAAACATAAATTAACATAACATAATATAGAACATAAGATAATTGAACCTATAAAACACAATTTTCAAACTTACCTCATGCACCATCATAGTAATGTTTTGCCCTTGCCCATTCCTTAGCATTTCAATTAAACCATTTAAGATCAATGGATCCCCCATAGCAGAATCGGGAGCACCCATAGGAACATTCTTAAAGAAACACATAATGACATAAAATGACAAAATATTAATTAGAAAACATATGCAAGTGATATCAGATGGGATCCAAATGACCATCCCAGAGATACTTCAATCCCCAGGTAAGAAATGAAAATTATGTCATGGAATATAAGAGGGCTGAATAGCCGTCATAAAAAGGATGTTTTGCAAAATTTTGTTAGGGACCACAAACCTGATATTCTTCTTGTTCAAGAAACTAAAATGCCTAAAGATAAAGTAGAAAGCCTTAAAAATTTTCAGAACTGTGCGGCTCATGGAAATAGTTCTGTGGGTGCTTCGGGGGGAATTGTTACTTTTTGGAACAAGATGTTTATTAAAGGTGAGCCCTTAATGGAGAATGGTAATTTAGTGGCCACTAGATTTACCCACATAAGAGACAATTTTTGCTGGATTCAATCCAATATATGTGCCTCGAATTGTAAGAATGCTAGAAATTCCTTTTGGTATGAGTTATCTACTTTTTGAAGATGTTTTGTTAATGAACATTGGATGGTCATGGGAGACTTCAATACTTCTCTCCTGAATGATGAGAAATTTGGGGGTTGTCAAATCAACTGGGATAGTAAATCAGGTCTATCCGACTTCATTAACACTAATGCCTTGATAGACCTAGACCTACAAGGGGCTTCTTATACATGGACCAATAGGAGATTAGGCCCTGATTTGATCCAAGTGAGACTTGATAGGGCCATTGTTTCTAGTCAGTGGTTTATAGACTATTTTTGTGCTTTAAGAGCCTTGTCAAGGGTGGGATCTAATCATTTTCCCATTTGTCTTTTGGCAGATCCTACTAAGGTGAAAAAGAACTTCCCTTTTAAATTTGAAAAATTCTGGCTATCTCATCCTTGAATTTTTGAGGAAATTAGTAGATGGTGGAATATTGATATTACTGGCACAGCGATGTTCAGGATTGCTAAAAAATTAAAGGAAGTGAAAACTAATGTGAGAAGATGGAAAAAGGATGCCTTTGGGAATATTTTTGGAACTAAGATGGAAATTCAGGGCAAAATTCAAGAGATACAAGCTAAAATCTAGAAATGGGGGTACATTGACAATTACAGAGAAAAGGAAAATGAACTTCTCATTCAATTGCATGACATCATTGCTAAAGAGGAAGTTTTTTGGAGGCAAAGATCCAAGGTGTCTTGGTTCACTGAGGGAGATAGGAATATCAGATTCTTTCATCTGTCTGCTTCGAAACATAGGGCTGCTAATAGAATCACTCATATTGATGTAAATGGGATGAGGTTTGAGGAGGAAGATGATATCAGGGAACAAGCTGTCCTTTTCTTTAGCAAACTTCTTTCTTGTAATGGAGAGATTGTCACTGAAGCTCAAGATTCCTTGATTGAGGCTATACCTCAGGTGATTGGTCATAATGAAAATTCTTTGATCACTGCTATTCCTTCCAAAGCTGAAATAAGGAAAGCTATTTTCTCTTTTGATGGTAACAAAGCTCCTGGACCAGATAGTTTTCCCTTATTCTTCTTCCAAGTGTTTTGGAAAATTGTTGAGTTGGATGTTGTGAATGCTGTCAAGGAATTCTTTGGATCAAGATTTCTGTTGAAAGAATTGAATGCTACTTTTGTGGTCCTTATTCCAAAAAAACCTAGGGCTTCGGAGTTTCAAGCTTTTCGACCAATCACCCTGTGTAATTCTATTTATAAAATTATTTCGAAGGTGTTAACTACAAGAATGCTTTTTGTGCTTCCTTAAATGATTGCTCTGTAGCAAAATGGTTTTGTGCCAGGTAGGTACATTCTGGACTCTTTTGTTACTGTTCATGAAAACTTACATTCGTTAATGGTTTCAAAGACTGAAGGGTTTATTCTTAAACTAGACATTTCCAAAGCCTATGATCGGGTTGATTGGGATTTCTTGGACAAGTTTGGCTTTAATAACAGAGTCATTTAGTTGGTGAACCAGCTTGTCTCGATAGTTACCTCTTCTGTCATTGTGAATGGATCACCTTCGAGGTTTTTTCAGACCTCCAGAGGCCTCAGACAGGGAGATCCTATTTCTCCTATTCTGTTTACAATTTTGGCTGAGAGTCTGGGAAGAAATATTAAAAAGCTTATTGATCAAAGATCCCTTGCTGGCTTAAGACCTTCCTCTTCTCTTCTAACCTATTCCCACCAACAATTTGTTGATGACACCATTCTCATGGGAAGATCTACTGTGGCTGAAGCTAAGACTTTCAAAAAAATTCTGAATCTCTATGAATCTGCTTCTGGGCAAGTTGTTAATAGGGCTAAGAGTTTAATTTTCTTCCTCAATACTCTGAAGCATAGACAATTTAAACTTGCTCGGATTCTAGGATGCAAGATTGAGCCTCTTCCGTCAACCTATCTTGGTTTACCTCTTTTCTCTAAACCATCAGACTTGTTTTGGATTTCTCTAGTTGAAAAGTTCAATAAGAAGCTATTGGGATGGAAAGGAGCTCTTCTTAGTCAAGCTGGAAAAATCCAGCTCCTTAAGGATTCTCTACAAAATCTTCCTATTTATGCTCTCAGTATATTTAAAATTCCTGCTAAATATGCTAAGGCCATTGAAAAAATTCAGAAAAGGTTTCTCTGGTCAAGTGTGGAGGACAAGAAGAGAATGCCACTTGTTGGATGGGATCTAGTTTGTAGACCCAAATCGAGGGGGGGCCTAAGCCTAAGGAAAATTAAAGTTCTGAATCTATCCCTTCTTGCTAAACAGCTTTGGAGAACTCTTACTTCGAATGGAGAATGGCGTGATACCTTAAAAGCCAAATATTTTAATAACTGTGAGTCTTTTAATGAGATTATAAATTCTTCTTCTTTACCTCGCGGGTCTGTTTGCTAGAATGATATGAGTAGAGGAAGAAAGTTTTTGGAAATGGGAATTGGTTGGTTGATAGGAAAAGGAAATTATGTTAGGTTTTGGGAAGATAGGTGGCTTTTTAAAGATCCTTTGATTAGAATTGAGAAATTTAGTAAATGGATGAATGATTGTAAAAGGGAATTTGGAGTCTTGGTTAAAGATTATTGGAGGAATAAGGGTTGGGTTGATTTGAAGACCATCAGTCAGGATCTTAGCCCTGTTCAGTTGGCCTTCAGGGCCTTAAGACCAACTCAACACCAAGTGGAGGATCTTGATGTCTGGTTAGACAATCCGTTTGGTATTTTTTCAGTTTCTTCTGCCACGTCTATGTTGGTTAGTCCGATGGAGCCTCCACCTTTCTGGGCTAAGGCTTGGATTAATCACCTAACTCCTAAAATCAATATTTTCTACTGGATAATGCTACAAAATAAGATTCTCACTTTGGAAAATCTTGGAAAAAGAGGAATTCAATTACCAAACAGATGTTATATGTGCAGGAATGAAGCCAAGACTGTTAATCATCTTTTTCTTCATTGCCCTTTTGTTTCGAATATTTGGGGTAAAATTTTTGCGCTTCTTGATGTGGTTTGGGTTTCCCCTACTTCTGTCGAAGATTTCTTCATGCAATGGAAAGCTCCTTCAAAAAATCCTTTTGTGCGAAAGCTATGGTCTTTTGTTCTACCTTTTGTGTCTTGGAATATTTGGAAGGAAAGGAACAACAGAGTGTTTAGGGATAAAGAGATGTTGGAAGGGGACTTGCATGCTAAAATCGTAAGGGCTATAAAGGAAAACTTATCTTTAATTCCTAGAAAAATGGTTGAGAAAGCCAACTGGTCTCCTTTCGATATTGCTATGGCTGAAAAGTGGAATTCAAAATTAGTTGGGTCAAATGTCCTCAAACCTGTTGTTTGTGGGAGAGAGAATGCTAGTTGGTCTTTGCTGCCTTTGGGCTGGGTGAAAGCCAATTTTGATGGTGTGGCTAAAGGCAACCTTGGGAAAGCTGGCAGTGGGTGTGTTTTAAGGGACAATTCGGGGGCTTTTATTGCGGCTTTTGTTGTGGACATCGACACCCAAACTAATCATGTTGCGGAAGCTGTAGGGGATTTTCATGCGGTTAGCTTAGCTTTCAAGATGAACACGAAATGTCTTTGGTTGGAGGGTGATTCAATGAATATAATAAATTGCATTCTTGGGCTTACCCCTCCCTCGTGGACCATCAAAAAGTGGATCGAAGATACTAAAATCCTACTAAGTAAATTTGATAAAGTGAAAGTGTCCCACGCCTATAGAGAAGCCAATAAGGTGGTGGATTACTTCGCCAATGAAGGGGTTAAGAAGGGCGGGGAAAACACGTGGATGAAGAATTACTACCTCCATCCTGAAGTGAAAGTGCTAATTTATTATGATTTAGTGCATGGAAGAGAAGTCTGTCTTCATTATGATGAAGCGGATAAAGATTAGGTATGTCAATTTTATTAGATTTGATGGGACCGATGTCATTTTCTTTTTCAAGAAGAGTCTCTGGCACGCTTTCTGGGTGTTTGATAAAATATGCCTAAACGGGAACTAGAGCAACTGTAGAGTGTTGTTTAACAAAGCTTTGAATATGGGGGGAGAAAAAAAATGAGTGGAGCCAAGCAGTTTTCAGGAGCACAGAAAAAATGCCAAAGCCTGGGAAAGAATTGAAAAGAGAGGCTTAGTCCCGTATTTGGAAAAGCTCCATGGTACTGACGAGGGGATGCTGGACTATTTTGTAAAAAATTGGAAAAATGGTGAGATTGTGTTGTTTGGCAGGAATGTTAAGCTGAATGAGGATTTAATCAGTGAGATAACTAGTCTTTTGATAGAGGGTGTGAAATTTTATCGGGACCGTCGATTCTCTGATGAAGCGGTCATTAAATTTCCTAAAAATGACAAGGAGAAAGCTAAGAGGGTTAAGGTTTCCAATAGCTACTTTGATGTGGAGTCCATCAAATCTATCTGGAGGAAAGTTTTAATAGTTATTATGGAATATATCACAGTTGACGGGCGCTTCACCAGAGTGTATGGTTACCACTTTTCCATTCTGAACCACTTCTGTCACAAGGTTCGTATCTCTCTACCTTTTTACTTATTCTCTTCTTTGAAGAATTTCCTTGATGAAGTTGAAAGAAACCCTAGGAGGACTGCTATTATTCATCCTGGTCTTGTAAGGCTCATATTTGAGCATTATCAAAATTTACCTGCTTTGCCTAAAACTGTTGAAATTGGAGAATTGGATGATGAGGATACATAAAGTAGTAGGGAGATCGACCCCCGGGCCCCCCTGCTTGTGCTCCTGTTGGTCCTAATACCATTGCTCCCCAGTCCCCGTCTTGTCAGAAAGCCCTTAAGGTTTCTGCTCTGCCGTCATATCCTAAGTTGTAGCCTCTGCATGAGAGCCCTAGCCTGGGTTTTGCCTCACCGCCCTGTATTAATCCCCAGCCGTCTCCTGGATGCCCTACTCCGGGTTTGGTCTCTGGTTTTAAAGGTACCTCTGTTATGAAACTAGTTTCATATTCTGGGAATTCCATGGAAATTCTTTCTGATAAACCCATGGTCAATAAGGAATCGGCCCCTAGTGCCCCTGCATCTGGAAGATTTGGGAATGCCCCTTATGATTCCCCTATTCAGGATGAAATTAACTCAACCCTGAATAAGCTCAAGCCTGAGGACATTGTGAGTGTGGAAAAAAAAAGTATGGATGGCCTTTTCACAGTTCTCAAGTGGACCCAGAAGGAAGTCTGTGATTTGAAAGGCCGTAATATAGATCTAAGCAACAGGGTCATGGATTTGGAGCAGAAGATTAGCTGGAGTCGTAGAGAGAATGAAGGACAGGAAACTCCCTTTCCAAGGAAAAGACAACAATCGTAGGAGGAAAGATTGACTAGTATCAAGTGCAGTATGTCCAAGATAGGCCAAAATATTAGGGCCACTATGGAAAACAATCACAAAATTGCCAGGCATAACACCATTATCATCAATGCAATGGTGGAAAAGCTCAAAAAAAACCAAAAGGGTTCGCTGGTCGTGGATTTGGAAGCGGACAGAGGAGGTTGTAGTTCTGCTGGTGAAGGGATTTCGACTCATACCCAGGCTAACACTAAGAGGAAGACCCCGACTTCATCACATATGGCTCAAATCCTCAAGCAGGGGTTACAAGATATGAAGGATGTTGAAAAGGAGGCTGAGGAGTTGTTGAACACCTTGGAGTAGTGCGGTGGTGTTTGTTTCTAGTTTTTTTGGGCAGTCCTTTTTTGGGCCCTGTTGTCTCTTTGTGCCGTCGTTTCTTTTTTGGGACAACCATTTGCTTGTTTGGACTTATTTTGGTATCTTTTTTTGTTTAAACTTTGTGGTTTTAGGTCCATGTAAAACCTATTTTTTCCTTTTCAAAAACATAACACTTCTCATTGAGAAATGTGTGTCCTAGGGTTGGGGACCTAGGACCCATTCACCCATGGAAGAATGGGTCCTCCCCTAGACCTAGGACCTAAATTTAAAATATGTTTTTGGTGGTATTTCAATGTTTTCAAATCTATATAACAATGTTAGCTTCTGATATTTGAATTTCGATAAATTAATATTACATATCTATAAATATAAGGTTATTTCACTATGTTTTACCTAGCAATTTTGATCTAAGCAACCTAGAATTTTCAAGTGAGAATTATTGGAGCAATTCAATAATATTTCAAGAGCAATTCAAGGCATTCAAAGATAGATTTATTGAAGCAATCAAGATCCAATTGTCATGTCAAATTCATCTTGCATCATACGTGTTATTGGAGCTAATATGATGATGTAGGTTTCATGATCTATTCAAGTATTCAAATTCATTATCTCAAGAAAGATTCAAGGTTCAAGATCCACATCCATTGAAGACATTTCATGCAAGTTGCATATTTACATTCCAAGATTTATTCAAGGGTTTGGTGAGATGTGACATTAAGTTGTTCATTCATCATTCCTTTCATGCTATTTTGTTTCATTTCAAGGTTTGATTACCAAAAATGGGTTTGATCAAGGAAAACCCCCATTCACCAAAAAAAAACATTTTCCCCCTCTCTTTATGCGTTGTAGATTTGCAGGTTGAATTGAGGATCTCAAAAGTTAAAAAAATTTCAAAGTTTCATTTGTTGTCACCTTTATTGTCATCTCACTAAAACTTAGATTCCAGATCTATTTTTGACTGTTCAACTATGAAAATTGAGAATCTAAAAGTGCAGACACATGAGAAAAGGACCCAAAATGAATTTTGAAGAGCCCTATCTAGGACCCGTTCTCCATAGGGTGAATGAGTCCTTAGACATTTTCTAAAAGCACCATTTTGTGAGAGGTACATAGCATTTATCCCTTCTAGATCTGCCATAAAATTTGTAGGTTAATATACTAAATCCAAGTGATAGATTGCATTTTGGAGTTGATTTTATATTTTCAATCTTTCTCCCCAAAGTGTTATTTGACCTAGACCCTCGTCCTAACACAAAAAGGGAAATTACAAGATTCCTCAAAGAGTTCAACCACCTAAGGGTTGAAAGTGGATTTTGATTTGAGGGATCTCATTTCCTGAATGAAATAGAAGAATAGGTATGTTCATTCACCCCATTTTCTCTTGCTATTTATAGTAATAAATGGTGAAATATTATAAATTTATTATAAAACCCTGTGTTTGAACCCCTACCCCATTTTTCTTTGTTTCACTTATGAACAATTGAAAGCATGGATGAAAACTCATGATGGTTTTGCTCGCCCTATGATAGGTTTGATCACTCTTCATTTTAAAGTTGGACAAAAACAATTAGATGTATCATTCTCCATCATCTCAACATCAAACCAATTATATGTGAAGCTAGGTTATCCATGGTTGTGTTCCATGAATATTGTCTCATCGGTTATTCACAATTGCGTAAAGTTCCCATTTGAAAACCAAATTTTTACAAATGTTGCATCATAGTGGATTTAACCCTTTGTCCTCCTATGGAATCTTTTCATTAGATTTGTTTTGGCCTCAACCTATGGAACCTATTAAACCTCATGAGGATTTCTTTTTCAAGTCATATCAAAAGTTTAAGGCAAAGTACATAGAAAAACTATCCCTTAGCAATATTTCATCTGAGAATGATAAGACTATGGTTGTTCCTTCTACCCCACTAGTTATGGATGAACCTATGCCTAGAGCAGTTTCCCTTTCAAGTAACCAAGGTAAATATGTCACAGTTCCTCCAACCATATCATATAAAATACCAAGAGACAATCAAATGATTCTTTTTGTGCCTCAAAAGATAAAACAAGTGTATAGACCTAAAGAAAGCGGTTTCCCAACCCCCAATGGTTCCTTCAATTCCTCCCTTAAGGTAAGAAAAGAGATAAATGGTCGAGAAACCCACTCCTAGCTCATCAAAAATTGAAAACTATGCAAGAACAAACCAAATTCTAAATAGTGTCAGTGCACCTGCATCATGCTATAGCTCATCAATTGGAAGAAAAGAATAAAACAGTGCATGATAGTCCAACACCTATGCAATCAAATCAAGAAGAATTACAACTTTCATGAAAATAAGACATGGAACTAAAACAAGAAGTGAAACAAGAACATACAACTGCTATTGTCATAAAACCTCCTATTGTGATTAATTTGGATGATCAAGATGAAATTGTTAAAATTGGCGAACAAGTCCATAATGAGCTTGTGTTGTTTTCAAAGAAAATGAATTTAGATGGGGGAAACTATGATGATCCTCTTGATGAGAGTGATCCACCATGTGTTGAACCTAGTGATTCACCTAGTACAAAACTTGTTGTAGTCCCCTTAGCTAGTTTTTCACCTTCCCTATATGATGAGAAATATTGGGATATGGACGAGTTGCTTTAGGTTGGCTCACACATAAGGTGGTCCTTTATGTTTGCTTCATGCATTCTTTGTGTTTTCATGCATGTGATGTGATCCCTCATGTTGTGTTTCTTGGCATGTATTTATGTTTGTGAGTTTTCTTTGGATGATCCTTGTTGCTCCATTGACACAAGGATACAAAGAAATGAATCTGTTGTGACATTCTTCTATTTGTATCTTAATTCTTCTATATGTCATAAACTTTGAATTTTATTTTTGTCTTGTGTTTTCCTTTTGGGGATGATGCAAGGCATTAAGACATTTAGGTATCATCCATCTTGACCCAAAAATTTGTTTGTCTTCTCTCCTATGTGTCTTTCCTCCATTGTGTCTATTGTTCCATGAGTATTTGGGGAATGATGGAAATTCTAAGCTCTATTATATCACTATAGCAAACATATATATTGACCTCAGATCCATGGATTCCTTATATGTTCATATTCTATGTTATTTGTGTTGACCCCTTCGACTTTGGATAAATTTGGAATTGATGTCAAGTTAGGCATTTTCCTTGATGCATGTTTGAGAGGCATGAGATATTATTGTTTTGGTTGATATTTGATGACATTTGGATATCATTTTTTTTACTAAGGCAACAATAATGATTATAGTCTTTGAATTCACTTCACACTTGGTGCCATTGAGACTTATACTGACACAAGTATTATAGTGTTGTTTGTGTTACACATGCAAAATAGACAACACATGATGGAAAAGGCCAACATAATGATATTTGGGTTTTTGATAGGTAAAGCACGATAAAAGACATAAGAAATTGTCTCGATATCATTTATCGTAAAAGTTAATCATTTGAAAAACTTGAAGGTAGTTGAGATGGTCGAGTTAGGGCTTGAGGAAACATGGAAGAATAGTGATATGGCATCTAGAAAATGAAGAGAAATGATTCCAAGAAATTTATAGGTAGTGTCTACAAAGTGACATCGACGTCATTTCTTGCAAGGTTGTGATGCAAAGTGGTTTAACTTGGTTGTTATTTAAACCCTAGTTTTTTTTTTTTTTGCACAAGTTTGTATAATGAGTAAATGGTCTTTTGATTCAAGGTTGATGGTTTTAGTCTTGTTTTTTTTACAAGGGATTTTAGTGTATATATTCACTATCTTTTGGTTGTATTTGGGTTTCATCTTCCATAATCTTGGTCGACTTCTATTGCACAAAGTATTTGTGATGTCTATGTCTATGGTTATCAAGGTAATGAGAGTCTTTCATTTTCTATTTATACCTTGTGTTAATCTTCAAAAAATTAACATGTCGACAAAGGGTTTTTATTTGGGTACATTTGAGAATTTGGTGTCTAATCTTGGTTACACCCTATTGCTAGGGCATGGGCTTACAAAACACATTGTTGTTCCTAAAGTTGTGAAAGGGTTATTTGTTGCATATGTATGTGCATTGTATCTAGTTAGTATACCCTATTTGTCAGGAAGCATGTCGACCCTATACATGTGCATGATACAAAGGTTTACTTTGCACAATGATTATTTTAGTGACAACAATTTAATTTTTTTGGAAATGCTGCTCTACGTTGAATTTTAAAAATAATTATGGAAGGTTACTTTGACTATTTATGAGAGGCAGTTATGGATGAAGTAAATTGTTATTTGAATGATATAAATAAGTGACATTGTTACTTAGAAATGGTTCGAGGCATTTTTTGTGGTACCATACTCTGATAAGAGTTATTATTGTTGTTGAACATAGTACTGAAATTTGTTTTGTAAAATATTGTATGCAAAAATAGTGAAAAGATGAGTTGATATGTTTTGTGTTTTTAGGTTTTCATCTTAATGAAGCCTATAGGACATAAAATTTATTAATACTAGAAGTTGTAATGAATTACAGTGAAACGGAGTAACCCTCTGTCCTTTACTCTTTATCTTGATTGTTGATAAATGTCAATGAGGTATCTTTATGCCAGTGAGGTAGTTGATAACTTGAAAATCCAGTGAAGCATATTATTGTAGTTAGTGAGGCTTTGCTAGTGAGGCACAAATAATAGCTAGTGAGGCTTTGTAATCAGTGGATTTTGATTAAACCAGTGAGGCATTTTACTAAGTGGTTTTTAATCCCTATGAGGGTTTTCCACTCATGAAAAATATTATGTTATGATCCTTATGTGGTCCATGTGATTATTATGTTTCATGCAATTTGTTCTTGCTGCCTTTATCTACTTTGCAACATTTGATTGTTTAAGGATCTGCTATTGGCTATCATATTTGGTTACACTCTTGAAATTGAACATTCAATGATTACAAAGAGATTATGTGTTACTGAAAAACCATTAAATTGAAGTTGATTATTGAAAAACTGATCCACACCCCCCCTCTCAGTGTTTCTTGTACTCCAACATTTTGTTGCATTTCACTTGGGGGAAACCCCTTATCATGATGTACCTTTATTTCAGAACATATCATTGGTATGTAGTGATTTCCAAAAAAGCTCTTGTCATCTTTTGTTGCATGAAATTTATCAGTTTTATACATCAAAGTAATTGGCAACAACATGGGTTTTAGCAATTCCTTTAAGGTGGGGGCATACATTGACACTATTTGCTTCACTTTGTTCACATGCATTGGACTTAGTGGTGCATTTACATTGGCATTATTTACTTCACTTTGTTCATAGGCATTAAACTTAGTTTTGCATTGGCATAAGAATTTTGATCATTTTGTAGTACCTTATTAGAGTTATCAGGGAGTATAAATCTTGGTATAGTTGACATGGTTACACACCTAGCGAAAATCATTCCTCACTAGTCTGTGTGTGTTTCTCATTTTGCTACCTTGTCATGGGAACACACCTAGTAAAAATTGGTCCTCACTAGTCCTTGTGTGTTTCTCATTTTGCTACCTTGTCATGGGAACACACCTAATGAATATTGGAATTCACTAGACCTAGTGTGTTTCTCATTTTACCTTGTACTGGGGCTCACCTAGTGAATATTGGACTTGACTAGCCCATGTTTCCTTCTTATTCATGATTCATCTAGAAAATATCAAAAATTTCTATGGTGTGAGTCATGAACGTATTTGGTGTGGATCCTAGCATAACACAACTTACTATCCTATAGTTATCCATGCTCTCCTTTCATTGTGACATTGTATGTTTATGTATGTTATTTTGATGCATATCATACATGTGTGTTCCTTTGTGCTTATGTTGGTTTACCATGGGATATTGGATCTTGGGGGCTTGTACATCCCCCTAGATCCTTAGTCATCCTATCTCTTCAACATTTGGGCAATTGGGCACCTCTTTACATAGATTTTCTACTTTAGTGTGAGTTTGAGTGTAAGTTCATACTCTCATTAAAGTGGGGGATAAATGTAGCATTGAAAATTTTCATCTTTGACAATTTCACACTATGCTTTGCTCCCACTAGATTATTGAGTTTAATTGGGTCCCTAATTTCCTAAATTATGCATTCTATAGCCCATTTGTACCATTTTATGAGAAATTGCAAGCACTAAACAAATGCATCCAGTTATTATTTTTCCCTCGACACTTATTGTCTTGGAAAATAGGTACATGACCCATTTTCCCTAGGGTGTATGGGTGCCCCTATTTTTTCAGGGACCAATTTTGCATATGTCAGTGTCAAAATTTTAATATTCAAAATTAATGAAGTTGCAAATGTCGACTATTGAGATTTAATTCTCAAGAAATTAGATAAATTCCTATAAATACCTAGTTATTGCATCATTTGAAATATAACAAGCACTAAGGAGAATTTATGAGAAATTATTATGATCAAGAGCACTATAAAGCAAGTCAAGAGCAACATTTTAGAGCTTTTTTGTAGCAATTCAAGATCCAAACATCATGTCAAATCCTATGTGAGTTTGTGTGCTTTCATGTTAACATTATTTTGTGAAGGCTAACACTTTTTGTAGGTCTCCCAAAATATTCAAGCAATAAACCAAGTAGGATCAAGACCTTGAGGTGGTGTGTACATGACTTTAGTCCTTCAAGGAAGCCATCAAAGGGTGGTGAGTTGCAACACTTTTTTATTTCATCATTCCTTCCTATCATTTATCCATTTTTATCATTGACATTGACATTGTGGAAGTGGAAACACTTACACAGGGTTTGACCAAGGAAAACCCTTAACATTTCTTCTATTTTTGAATGTGCAGATCTCGAGTTTGAAGAGGATCAAGAAGGAAGCTTGAAGATAAATTTTTTATTGTTGCATTTGAATCCCCACATCTTGTCAACTCATGAAAAATCGCCTACAAAATTATCCAATAGTGTTTCAATAATTTGGTAATCGAGAATCATAAGCTTAGATTAGTCATCAAAGAACCTCAAAAACATAAAAGAAGAAGCCTACAAATACCCATATTCCCTTGGGAAAATCAGTCCTCTTATGCACAATCAAACAAAATTTTCTAGGTACCCAGATCCACCTAATAGTTGTTTCAATTTATTAATTGTCAAATTATTGTATTTTTCATATTAGGGTGCATAGATAAATTAGGTTAATTATAGTAAATAAGTTCCAATCCATTCCAAGGCTCAATATGATTGAGATCTAGGTTTTTTTGGATCACCTTCATGGTTGAAAATTAATCTATACACCTTATTGATCTTCATCATAATGAAACAATAGGAAATATCCCCATACATAAAAAAAAATTGAATCCTAGGATCATACATTAGACCTAAGGTTCCTTATTTTCTTTGTTTCAGACTTCAATGTATGAGATTCAAATCTTGGACTACAAAAACATGAAAATTTGAAACTTATATGAAAATATGAAAATTAAGTTGCCTTAATATAAAATTACCATGATTAGATCCATCTTCTTTATGATGCCAAAAAACAACCAACATAACATGCTTATAATAACTACCTTATGTGAACAAGTATAACAACTTGATATATATAAAGAATTATATAAAAAAAAATAGTAACAATGAGGCAAAAATCAACAATACAAGATCATCACATAACACAAAATTTACATGAAGAAACCCTTGCGAGAAAAAATCCACCAAAAAGAGAGAGGTCAAGTATGCATTATTATCAAATAAATGAGATTACAATACAACCACTTCCATTCTCTTCTTTTCCTCCAACATGGAAGCACCTATGCACTTGTGAACAACCTTCGTATCCCTCAACCTGTCCTTGTTCCTGTAGAGTAACACTACATTCAATTATTGCTCCTCTCCTCATTCTATATCCAAGAGGTTGAATTTATAGACTTGTGAAGGAATCTAATGCACCAAACATGGTGCCCAAAGATGACCCTTCATTCCAAATGTCCCAAACCTTTGTATTACTTCCTTAGAATGTGAAAGGACATTGATTTTGGTTCCAATACTTTTTCTCTAGTTTGGGCAGTCAGTCTTGAGAAAAAAACTATTGTATTAAATCAATAAATGATGGAAAACCAAGTGACACCTGTTGCCTCTTTCCAAACAGCAACTTGGACAATCCCAATTGTCACTCATTTATCATTTACTTTATTTTTTATCATCCGATTTTAGGCATCCATATGTGGGGAAAAAAATATTAAATATTTATGTCCACAACCCATCTTTATTGCTGCTAGTGGACCCATCACCCTTTATGAGTATATTACAAACAATGGTGAGAATAAATATTACAAAATATTTTCCCAATACACCCTAAATGTCTGGCGATACTTTACAAGGATGTTGGAACCCTGACATATGACATAGGATTTATAAGGTGGATGACACCTGATCCTAACATTATCCCACTTGACATCAACATTATAAATACACCCATAGGAATCACAAACAAGGGAAAAATATCTCTTATCCATTTACATGTACCATTTGAATCTTCACCATGCTCTCATACTCCAATAAGATACCGAGCCAAAAGCAACCATGATAACCATCATCAAGAAAAAAAAAACTCCTTACATCCTCCAACATGCCACCTATGGAAGAAAAGGAACATGCCAAAGTGAAACATATCAACTATTACTGAAACCTACACCAATATTTACATGGAAAAAACATCAAATTCAAATAATAACAAAGTCTTTGAGTAGCTACCTTAATCGTACCACCTAGAATAGCAACCACAACAAATTGCATATCATACAAGCTAACCATACCTCAAACTAGGGTATACAAAATATAGATATAACTTCATGACATCAACATATCAACCCAAAATCTAAAATCAAGTCTTTGTACATCCATCCTCCTATCTCAATGCAACATAGCAATGCACAAAAGACCACAGACAAGGCCAACTAACATAGTCTGCATAAACACTAAAAAATATTATGGATATAGATAATCCACATCTAAGTCATCCCATTGCAAGAAAATGGGTAGCTAATCCATAGCTTGCATAACTCATAGATCCAAATCCAATGAAAACATGCAAAACTCATTATCACATCAGTAACCAACAAACTAAGATATCGTAGAGGATAACCAGACATATATCTAGTGTAAGGAAAGAAAAAGGTGCAAAAACAACTTTCCTAACATCAAACCACAAGGGAGAATGTAATGCAGGGCTAATAATTTTTCAAATTACAATCTAATTAAGACACACATGAAGTAATAACTGAAATAGAGAAAATACACAAAGACAACTGAAACAATAGAATTTACATGGGAAACCCTTACGGGAAAAAACCCACCACACCAAGCTATATCTCCTTGTATTACAGTAACAAAATTACATACAATCAGAAAGACAACTTTTTGGTGTTAGTCACAATAGCTTATTCTCATTGTTCAACCAGTTACAGAAAAATGTTCTCAACCAACTCGATTAACTCATCGTCCCTGTCAATCGAATTTATCTGCTTTAAACAATCTCATTTGATTTTCCAACTGTGCATTCTTATCCGCCATTGCCAACCAAAGAAAGTTTCCATTCGAGTCTTGATTTTTCCCTACATGTAGTTTTTTCCAGCGTTGCAACTGATGCATAAAATCTACTATCGTCATGTTTGAAAACTGCTTCCTGTGATTGGCCCACAATGCTCCACATAGGATGATCAGACTGGTCAAGAGCGATCAACTCTGTTGGCATATTGGTGAGACACACATAGTGTCTCCCCGATGCCACAGAGTTTCTCTTAACGTCATTGCTATAGCTTCCTTGAGTCGGCAAGATGCTATAATGACTGTAACAGGTCATAATGAAACCATCGATGTCCAATACGATCCTATCGACAAAGATTTCCCTTATCGGCGAAACACATAGCAAATTCACCAATCACAACGAGCAAACAGTTTATCAGAAAGACACTACGTCTTCGCCAAGACCTTTTATCGAGCTCCTTGTGCTACACCAAAGCCTTTGACAAGTCGGCGAGACTTATCGTCTTCACCAGGACTTCATACTGAAGCCCTTAGTCACACCGACAACTACCATTCGACAAGACCTATACCGAAAGCATCTCATCATCGGCAAGACATTTTAATGTCGCTGGGACATCATAATGAAGCAATTGAGATAACTTGATAACCATATGATAGCCCGACATCGAGAAGACATTTTGTAGATCGCCAAGACTTTTGTTTGTCACCGTGATGTCTCTTCAAGCTCACTACGCTTTATCGAAGGCTTCTGTCAGCAAGACATGAGACTTTCGCCGTGATGTTTCATCGAGCTTCCAAAGATAGCCTGCAGACATCTTTCGGCAAGACTCAAGACTTTCGTCGAGACATCTCCCCATGACCCGAGAGTTATACCAATGAGATCAATTGTCACCTAGAGATCTTTCGATCACCAAAAGGTCATGCCGAACACAGAGAGTCACATCGATAGTCTTCTTTGGCAAGACATGAACCTTGTCTTGGCGACATGAACCTATCGGCCAGATTTAGAATAGATTTGTCGCTCAAACTTGAATAGTGTCACAATGACTTTACTCTTCAGGAGTTCTATGATAGTAAGAATTGAGTCACATATTCCAACATCTAGAAACTCCTACTACATGAGTAATGTCAAATTTGAAAGTAGATCAAGGCATACCAAGACTACGTATAGTACTTCACATAGAGGATGTGGCTAATTCCTCTATTATATAGTGTTAAGGAAACATACAATGATATGCAAATCTTACAAACAAATATGTTGTAATACCTCTCTCACCACTAGTCTCCATAGCTCTCCCAAGTTCTTCACACTCAATCATGTGAAACCAAACATCTAAGAAGAAAACCATGACCAAATAGAGAACCTAAAAATCAAACCATATCCTCGTTCCACACTAACATGTACCAAGCTATGTACAGTAAGATCTCCTTCACCATTCCCAAACTGAAAGGATATCAACAAATAACATCCAAATCAAATGCAAACATGGCAGTAATAGATGTAAACCTCTCATATTGAAGATAGATCAAACCGACAAATCATTCCCACAAAAAGGGAATATACCCAAAGCCTCACACTATTTCTTGTACCTCTCCAAATAATTCCTTGAGACTAGATCCATAGCTCAAGACCAAAACAAGGAGCACAATGGAAATCCAGATAACCATGCATCTTCTTCTTAACAAGTCTTTAGAATGTTTATATTCAATACTAACTCATATGATAAGATAAGATACAAAATAAAGAATGTGTCTGATAATCAATTGGGAAATACCTCTCAGATCATTCACCTATTGAGTAGACCAAGAGTGGGATATAAGATTATCCTATGCACACAACACCAAGAAATGAAAATATTATCTTCAATTCCATAATGGATTCACATCCATAGCTAGGTGTAGGCTCCTCAGTATTTCTATTAAAATCATCATCAAAGAGTAACCATATCAACATATGATCCCACATATAAGAGATATCTTAGCCTCATCCAAATCTCTCTAGTCTCCATGAGCATCCATCAATCAATCCATGCCAACTTCAAATGCAATCTTGCAAAATCATGAAGCTCCAAGAAAATGTTTAAAATACTTAAAACCAAAGAGAACAAACAAGACCAGTGTCAAAATTCCAACTATAGAATTATGAACATATAATGACATGATGATCCAACATCCCCTCCTAGGAGATCATGTATGATTTAATAACCATCCATAATCAAATGATAACTATTATTCATCTACAAGTCTATTAAATTACATTTTTTTGAAGGGGAAACCCAACAATAATTAATGCCAAAACATAACACTTTACCTTGAGCAATGTGTGTTCCAAGAATAGGGACTAGGGATCCATTCGCCCATGGGCGAATGGGCCTTCCCTAGGCTTTTGAACTTAATTTTTTTTTTCGGTATTTTAAGGTCCCCGAATTCATATTTCAATGTTGGCTTGTAATATTTGAATTTTGAGAAATCGAGGATACATACTTATAAATACAAGGTTATTTTCTAATTTTCACCTAGAGAATTTTAAGAGCATTTTTTCATGAGTGAATTGAAGTGAGTGAAAGTAGAACTAAAGTTGATGATCAAGAGCATTCAAGAGAAGATTTATCGGTGATTTATTATAGCAATCAAGATCCAATCATCATGTAAAAGTCTTCTTACATCATGCATGTTTTTGGAGCTAACATTATGATGTAGGCTTCAAAGATCAAGTCATGCATTCAAAGCATCAATTCAAGCATCAAGATCCACATCCATTGATGCCATTTCAAGCAAGTTCTAGATCTCTATTTAAAGGTTTATTCAAGGGTTTGGTGAGTTGCAACATAGAATTGTTCATTCATCATTCCTTTCATGCTTTATTTCAATTCAAGGTTTAATTACTAAAATGGGATTTTACCTTGAGGAAAACCCCCATTCAACAAAAAAAAAATTTCCTCTTGTGTGTGTTGTAGATTTAGGTTGAAGAAGGATTGAAGACCTCTTGAAGAGAAAGATTAAAAAAGTTGTCAAAGTTGCAAAAAATGTCAAAGTTGTCAAAGTTGTCAAATCACAAAATCTCACTAACAGATTTGATTTTTGACTTTTTGAAACTGAAACCTAGATCAAATGGAAGCTAAAAATTAGTATCAAAGGCTCTTGAAAGTTGTTTAAAAACCCCAACAAAAGACCCATTCACCCATGGGAAAATGAGTCTCAGTTTGCCTCCCGAAGCTGCCTTTTGGTGAGAGGTACACATTATTCAAACCTTCTAAGATTTGCAAAAAGTTTTTTGTTTATGTCTGTCATATGCTTTATATTGTTGTTGCAAGTTTGAATTGGCATAATTAGGTTGATTTTCTATTTTAAATTTTTCTCCCAAAAGTGTTGTTCAACCTTGTACCCTCGTCCTCAAGCATAAGGAAATTAGTATATTCCTTTATTGATTTGACTCACCTAAGGGTTGTAAGTCATATTTTTGTGGGGATCTCATTTCCTAATGGAAATAGGAAGATATGGTCTATTATCACCCTCTTGACTTACCTTTCCATTTTGGGGAACCCTATTTTTCTTTATTTCAATACCATTGAAAATCTCCTCAAACTTCCAACATAAGATACAAATGTCAGGATCACGAAGATAGTAATATGTATGAGTGACCCCAATGACACTACTCAACATGCAAGTTGAAAATACATGTACTAATAGTCTCAATAACATTGATCAAGAGAGAGATAATAATATGCATGACTATTTGCAATGACACTGCTCAAATCAAATGGAAAATAAAGGCAAACATCTGAAACTCGAAGATACAAACGACACATGAATCTGCATGGGTGACCCTAATGACACTACTCAACATGCAAGATGCAAGTTGAAAATACAGATACTAATAGTCTCTGATCAAATTAAAATCGAAGGACGCCTCTAAAAATATGAATCAAAGAATGTCCATATGGTAAATGCTTCATCTCACTGAAATGCATGGGTAACAAGCCACTCCATCTACCTAATACATAGGAACAAGAACTAGATACATAGATCACTCAAAATATGAAACCAAGGAAATATTAGCACCAATAGTAGAAGCCACCCCATAATACGGAAAAGGGAGAGCCAAGATAGGTACACTTAAACTATGGTAAACCAAGAAGTGTATGTAGTATAATAGTTGAACTTGCAATTGAAGAGTATTTGAAAATAAAAGGGTGTGCAAACTAAGGCACACATGCATGGGAAAAAAATCACTAGGATTCATTATTGTTGTGGAAGGGACACTCACTTTCAACAAAAGTGTGATGGAAATAAAAATAAAAACATCAACCCTCCATGGCAGTTTATATCATAGTACGAGTACAAAAGACACAACAAGATCTGTGAAATCCCTAAAATGATACATCAGAATGACACTTTATCTCAATGTGTCTACAAAAGAAAAAATACATATAAAATATGTCTATAATGCCCAAATAGGATAGAATACTAGAAATACATGTAAAACTGTAACAAAAAATGAGTCATCCCATGCAAACAAAAAGTTTCCATGAGCTAAGACATCCAAGTAATTCACCAAAATGTGAAAACATAACAAATTAAATAAAGTGTACCTAGAGAAAAATATGAAAAAGTGCATGGATTTTTGTGAAGAGATCTAAGAGATCATCCCAACACCACTAAAATCATGAAAAATAAAGAAACAAGTCAAAAGTTATGAGCTCGAGACTGAAAAAAAATACCTCTAGCTTCAACAGGGTATAGAATGCACCATTAACAAAAAAAGTGATGAGACTCACACCACTGGAAAGTTGACGGAACCAACTTTCTGACGATATTTTGTTTGTCCAATTTCGATATCGTATGCCCAAAAGAAAAAAATAACTCCTTTAGGGCCAAAGAAGGGTCTGGGGGCCCCTCTAGTAGTTTGTACCGCTGACATCAACATGATGTTAGCAAAATAATTTGAAGGAATATTCTCCCTATTGTTTAAAAAAAAGTTTGACCCCCTACATAAAAACTCAATATTATATTCTTTTGTCCAAAATATTTTAGAAAAGATTCCTTATGTCAAAAAATCTAGAATTTTGTCGCCAAAGGGTTTTGTGGCCACCAAGAAAATATTATAGCGCTTGAAATAAAAAAGTCGGTAATTTGATTGTTGGCAGGCATTAAGAAGCATGTTGTTGATCGATATTAAGCCGCTAGTGGGTGACAGGGGGCCATAGGCTTGCACCCATAGGTACCTCCCAAAAGCACTCCAATTAAATGCCCTGTCACAATTTTTAAACCTACTTTAAAAAGAAAAAATGGATTTAAAAAAAAAAAAGCCAAGAAAAATTAAAAAATGCTTTTCATTTTTTAATATATATTTTTATTTCTGTGCAAAAGGCATACATGGACCGTACGACCCTTGTGCAATTTTTTTTTGCCTCAAATGTTTCCAATGTCAACTATATGCAAATTTATAGCTAAAATTTGTCAAATTTACCTCTTAAATTCAACTATGAGATCCTTTTCGTGCCAAAATGCACCTGAAAATCGTCCACCTCCAAATATTACAAAAACATAATGAAAAATCCATATATGAAACTAGTAACCCTTGTTAAACAAAACCCTCATAAATTGAGAAGGGAATTGTTGAATCCACGCTTTGATATCATGTCAGAACTGTGAAAAATACGAACTATAAGATCAAACAATGAACAAAGACACCTTCCACGCAAGAGAATTGCAAACAATAATATGCAATATTCCTCAACAAAAAAAAACTATAAAATGAACTTCAAGAATTTTCAAGGAAAACAATAGTTTTCAAATATTGAGAGTTTTATCAAAAATATCAAAAGTATAATAATACAATGAGGGTTGAATGTTATATAGAAGCAACCCTAAATGATAAAGTGATTAGATCATGACAAGTGTCAAAATCTCATGCAATGAAGCAAATTGATCTAATAATAACTCTTTAATTAACATAGAACATCACTCCTAAATTTAAATTAAGTGCATGAGATTAAATTAAACTAAGTTAATTATTAGCTAATACACAATAACTCTAACAAACTTCATTTTATTATCTTTAATGTAAACTCAAAATTTAGTGAAAGACAATTAATACTTTTTCACCTAGTTTTGTGAAATTCGTAGTGTTTAATAAATTAACCACAATTTATAGTTTTGGATGGTATAATTGCAAGCTAATAATTTGCAGGGCCAATTTTTGACGAACGTGTTGGATGAATGTATGGCCGGTTTTCTATCACTAGGGATAAGCCCTAAACTTGAAAGGTTTTCAGCTGTCCCCATTCTGTACAACAAATTTCCACGACTGGTTGAAATGAAATGAAATGAAATATTTTAATGACGTCCACAAGGCCAAAGAAGCCTATGGGACCCAAGATCAGCACCAGAACAACCCACAGCACAGCCCTAGACACAATGAAGGCGCCGTTCGAGATCAACCCTTCGAGAGTGAATTTTGATGATGAAGTTTGCAATTTTGTCGAGTCTTGAATCTTCAAACAGGGTATTTAAATTGTCAACCTGCACCGCATCCCCATAGCTGGCCCGGATGTCTTTATAAGCTGAGCATTCTATGATAAAGTGCCATTTCGTCTCCACCATACCCTCGTTACAAAAGCGGCATATTCTATTTTCCCACTCTTCTTTAGGAACCACCCACCTACCCGTTTCACACCTAAGATGGTGTGAACTAGTCCGTAGTTGGGCTATCAACATTTTTGCTTTCCATTTGATATTCGCTCCTATATAAGCCTTTTCTTCATGGTCCCTTGTGGGATTGAATTCTTTGATATAATAATCCTTTTTACGCCCTATTTTTTTCGTCCATATACCATATTTAAATTTTTCTCTCACATAATTTTTTATTTCTCCAGTTGTGTTTGGACACTCATGCATCACAACATCCCATTTCTTCATCCACTTGATATTAAGTTTCATCCATGTGTTTTTTCTTCTAGTTAGCTCCTCTTTCATAATTAGCTTAGGCCATCTATGATCCTCCATATTCTGGACCTTCTTTAGGTAGCTTAATAACCGGGTCATCGCTGAGGCCTCCAGAGGAAAAGTACCGGTCTCAGCCAATAAAATTTCATAAGGCACTGCAGTCTTAAGCTTGAGGCTGCATATAATTAGATGTTTTTGTATCCTTTCCACTTGTCTCCATTTCTGATCTGACATGCTGCTGCCCCAAATTTCACACCCATAGAGAATTACCGGAGTAACAAGAAGACCAAAAAGCGTTCTTTTAGTTTTCCAATCCCATAATTCGGCATTTCTACATCTATTTTGCAAAGAGTACAACGCTTTCTAGCCTCCTTGAATTCTTTTTGCTCTACATGTTTCCCAACTAAGTTTGTTGTGAAAATCAAGCCCAAGGTACTTATACTCGTCCACTATTTCCAGTGGCTTGCCTTCAAAGATAAATTCAATCTGCTATTTTTTTCTTCGCAGTGAGAAGATCATTATTTTGGTTTTTGAAGTGTTCACTTGCATCCCGACCTCTTGACAAAACGTTTCAAGGGCCTTCAAATGTTTTCTCAAATCAAGCGCAGTTTTAGCAATTAATATGAGGTCATCGGCATATAACAGTAATTTTATTACAAAGTTGGCCAAAAGGATGCCTTCCCCACCAACCTTGTCAATCCATTCTTCCAGCTTATCAATGTAAAGCCCAAATAGCGTTGGGGAGAGCGGGCAGCCTTGTTTGACACCAATGTCACTGCCAAAGCATTCTAACATACCATCATTGGTTCTGATTTTAGCTTTGACCTGCTCGTAGAGCCTATGAGCAGCCGCCCTAAGCTCATGCGGAACTCCCAAATCCTCCATTCTCTTCCATAGCTTGTTCCGAGGGACCGTGTCAAAGGCTTTTTTAAAATCAACAAAGCAGCAATAGGCTTCGTCTCCTTGAATGTCCCAAATTTTTTCAATCAAAAATCTAAGGGTAACTCCATGATCAATAGTGGAGTGTTTGGGCCTAAAACCAGCTTGACCTTTTGCTCTTTTCCCCTCTTTTTCAGCCCAGCTGCTAATCCTGCGTTCAATCATGCTTCCAAAAAGTTTCCCCATAAGAGGGTTAACCATAATAGTTCGGTAGTTTGATGGGTTATTTATGTCACCATTTTTGTGCAAGGGGATAACAACACTAGTGGTCCATCCTTCTGGGAAGCCTTCTTGAATGACCCTGTTGAAAATGCTCTTAATACAAGGTGCAAGGACCTCAACACCCCACTTTAAATGTTCTGCTTGCAGCCCATCAATATCTTGTGCTTTCCCTCCTGCCAACCTTCTTATGCCTTGACTGATATCCTCTACAGTGAAAAGTTCGGTGGCTGCCTTGATTATTGGGGGTCTATGTTTATCCTGCTCACGCTCATAAAGAAGTTTTGCATAGTCTAGCCATTGAGAGCTTGTAATATTATTTTCCATTTGTTTTCTTTTCTGTTGTAGCTCCTTCCAAAATTTTTTGGGGTTGTTCTTTCCAAGGGTAATCAGCTCCAATCTTCTATCCCTTACATACTTTTCCTTTTTACTTCGTATCATCCTTTCATACTCTTTCTTGTTTTCTATTGTCATTCCCCCCTCACGAAGCTTCCTTTTTGTTAACTTGCACTCCTCATCGAACCACGGGTTTGCCGGAAAAGTATTTGTACTGCCTCTCTTGGGTCTAGACCTCTTGCACTCACCCAAAGCTTTGTGCACTAGAGGAATCAAAGTATTCTTGTTTATTGAGTGCATCTTTATGTAAGCTGATTTTTTTTCCAATTCCTGAAAGAAATTTTTGAGGGCAGTCTTGAAGATTTTCTGATTTTCTTGATTCATGAGAATTTTACCCGGTGTGGGTGCTTTGTTCTTGCTGTTAAGGACTTGTTCCCCTTGCTGCTTGATTATGCGAATGTCAAGTTTTACATATATTGGATTATGATCCGATTTCAACTCCATTGGACATTTACCAATCACAAGCTCCATTATTCTTGCTATATAATTACGAGATAAAATGACATAATCCACCACACTTTGACCATTATAGGTCTTGCAAGTGATGTTGCCTGATCCCGGCCATGATCTCATACCGTTACATATTACCAAGTTGAATAGACTGCATATTCCCAACAGTTCTACCCCATAATGAGTAACATTACATTTATTATCTTGAGAGGTTCATTCCCATAATTGATGGTTCTCTTCTTCCAGCCATAGCGGATCATCTTTCTCTTTATCTTGGCTTTTCAAGTTAAGAGCTTGGTTGCTAGCTGTCCTAGCATTAAAATCACCTATTAATATAACTTCCCTCGATGTGCTAAACACCGAAATGTCCTTTTTTAGAGATGCAAAGGGGTCCTCACGATCTAGGCTCCTTTTCTTATATGATTTGGAGCCTTTTGGGGCGAAATAGCAAGATGCCAATCTAATTGTAGTCTGATTTTCTGTTATTTTTAACCATATGTACTGTTTGTTTGGATCTTCTTTCTCCACTTTTATATTTTTTTCCCATGATTCTTTTATTAGGACTACAACTCCACCATGTCCTTTGCCATTTTCTGTTCTCTCATTCCAAATTGAGGCCTTTCTATAACCTTCAAAATCAGGTATTTTACACCCTTCATGCTCATGAGTCTTGGTAAGAATAATAATGTCTTTTCCTGCTGCTATGGGCCCTAAACCAGGTCCTCTTCTCCAAGGATAACCTCTGCAGTTCCAACTTACTATAGATAAATATTCCTGGGGGGCCTCGAATTCCTATTTTTGGTGTGTAACTCTGTCACTAACTTGGGCCTTACCATTTTGCAACCAAGCCCATTTACCTTCACTTCTTGTTGTTTTTACCTTTTCCCACTCTTTTCATCTTTCTTCTTGCTGTGTTATGGTTAGATCCTCATCAAGGTAAATTTGTGTACCTTTAAGAAACCTCTTGTTCCTTAGTAGCATGCTTTTGTCCTCAAGTTTCTTCAAAGTAACTCTTACATGCCTATTTTTACCACCTTCCGTCCATTTTCCAATCCTGTTTGCTTGCTGAATAACCCCTGACCACTGAAGTTCGTCCTTAAAGAAATCCCTTGCCAACTCTTTAGTGGTTTCATTCTCACCATAATCTCTTAGCCCTTTAACAATGACATTCAAAGTCCTATCATTTCTGTCCTTTTCTTCTCTTAACTGCCTCCTGACTTGCTTTTCTATATCGTCCCTTTGTGTATCCGATGATCCTCTTACTACTTGAGTCCAAGATTTGGCCTCTTCCAATTGTTCCCTTAGCTGCTCTTCTTTTATCTTCATGCTGTCCATTACTGATTGTATTTCCTTTAACTGCGAATTATTGCTTTCAGCTGCCTCTTTTGGCTTGCTTGTGCCTGCTACGTCCATTTGAATTAAAACTTGCCTTAACGATAGTAATTCTTGCTCTCCTTTTGCCATGGAAATTTGCAGTTTGTTTATTTGTTCTTTGAGCAAATTGTTCTCCCTTGTTAACTGCCAATTGACTTCTATGACCTCTTTCACTTTGGTGTCTTCATATTGCCCTCTTGTTTCCAAGGATTGGAGTCTCTTCTTCATGTCCATTAGCTCATTGACGTATAACTCTGAGGACCACATGAGCGGTGTTGTGGTGGGGCTGTAAATATCAGAGTTACCTTCCTCCTCTACTGCCTTGTTTACATGACTGTTTTCATCTCCATTTTGCTTCTTGCTTGAGACTATGTGAGTTGTTGAGTTCACATTTCCTTTTCCTTTAGGTTGTTCTGTTTGCTCTTGCTGATTTTCTGCTGTGATAGTTGAGTTCTTAGGTTCTAACCTCGGTAGAATAGCTGCAAGTTTACCCTTCTTTGCCAACTTCACTTTTCGTGTTTGCCTACATCTTAGAATCCCCTTGTACTGTTTTGCATTTACATAAACACACCTTTCCTACATGTTTAAAAGGTTGTTTTGCGGACAGCCTAACACACATGTTCCCCAAATGCTATTTGCTGCCCCAGTGAATGTTGAAGATTCCATCGGGAGGTGCGAAAAGTTAAAAGGAATTAAAAAGTTCCCCTGAGCTAACATGCCATTCATAGGCCATTGAGTACTCTTTTGCCTTATTCCAGTTATTTCAACACTATCTGACTTGGTTTCTTTTGACCCCTTTGCTTCATCCTGGATTGGGATAATGTCAGTGCCAGTTACAACATTTTCAGCCTGGGTTGGAATAATGACAGTGCCAGTTACAACATTTTCAGAATTTACATCCCCTGCTCTTAACAGACTCACCTCATTTCCGTCATGACCCTTGAGGTATTGCCATTCAATCTGTTTTTCCAACTTCATATTACTTAATGTTTCAGCTTTATTTGGAGTGCTGAAAACAATAACAGTATTTGCCTTGCTTGCTCCCACCAGATCTATCAAACTCTCAACCCAACAAAATGCCCTAGCCCCCGAGGCCCACCCAGTTTGATGCTTTGGTTTGAGAGTTTTGTTTACTTGACTTGTTTACGGGATATGATGCAATGTGTATGGGATATTTGCATTGTTTAATGAAGAGCTGGACTTTTTTAAAAATGCCAAGCAGAAAAAGACAAGAGACATCGCATACAAGGTGGGGCACACCTGTTCCTGATGCCGAGACCTTTGCTCTGGAAAAGGGTGAAAGGCCAAGAAGAGACTCGCAGCCGCCAGGACCCACCACGCATCCCAGCCTATCTCCTGCTGCCGCGCACATGAGCTTCTCCTGCCTCAGTCGGAGAACGCCAAACGCCTTGTTCCTGATGCCGCTGTTCACGTCCAAGCCCTGTTCCTGAAGCCGCCGTTCACGCCCGAGCCCTGTTCCTGATTGCGTTGTTCACGTCCAAGACGGCCCACCATATGACCTCAGAGGCCGCAAAAATACCGGTTGACTGGGTGAACATACCGCCGGTTTTCTATCACTAGGTATAGGTCTTCAATTTGAAAGGTTTTCAGCAGTCACCATTCCGTCCTACATCTCCAATGTTTTCAGATTTGAAAGATTTTCAGCTGTCTCCATTCCGTATAGCAAATTTCCAAGGTTTTCAGCTGTGCCCAATTTAAAAGGTTTTCAGCTGTCCGCATTCCGTATAGCAAATTTCCAGCAAATTTCCACGACTGATTGACTGATTGAGGGGTTGGTGAGCTTCTGTGTTATGACAGATATATTCATATCATTTTAACAATTTCCAGCAAATTTCCACGACTGGTTGACTCGATGAATGTGTGGCCGGTTTTCTAAAAGGTTTTCAGCTGTCCCCATTCCGTACGGAAAATTTCCAGCAATTTCCACGACTGATTGACTGCTTGACACAGATATATTCGTATCATTTTAACAATTTCCAGCAAATTTCCACGACTGATTGACGGGATTGGTGAGCTGTGTTATGACAGATATATTCATATCATTGTAACAATTTACAGCAAGTTTCTACGACTGATTGACTGATTGATGGGATTGGTGAGCTTCTGAGTTACGACAGATATACCTATTCATATCATTTTAAAAGGTTTTCAGCAGTCCCCAATCCGTACTACAGCATTTTTCCACAAATTTCCTCGACTGGTTGACTGATTGACGGGAGTGGTGAGCTTCTAAGTTGCGACGACTGCGGACTCGTATTTATACAACCCTCGCGGCAATTTGCAGTAAGCGAAAGCACACGCTGTGCAAAACAGAATTATTGGGTATCCATTTAGAAGTTGAAGAAGCATATTGAAACCAAAAAATGAGGAGGCTGCTGAATGCCACGAAAGGTAACAGTAAGGATGCAGGTACTATAAAGATTGAAGGCACTGTAGTTTTGAGAAAAGCATCGCTTATGGATATGAAAGATTTCAGTGCTAGTTTTACGGACAGGGTAGCAGAGTTCATGAACAGAAAGGTGTTTTTCCAGCTGGTCAGTTGTGATCAAACAGATAATGGTAATGTATACCTTACTTTTCTTACATACAGACACATATACACAAGTATATACACTGCAAAATGATATGTAGTAACAAATTGTGTTTTATTTATATTGCAGAAACTGGCAAGGGTAAAGTTAGCCCTCATAAGGCTGGTTTAGACTGGAATTGGCCAAATTTGGGAACAGTTGTTACGGACACAACCCACAAAATCACTTTTGATTGGCCCATTGAGTATGGGACTCCTGGAGCTATACTAGTCACAAACAAGCATCTTCGAGAGTTTTATCTCAAGCATATTTGCATCCAAGTTCCTGGTCAAGGAGATGTTAATTTTCTCTGCAACTCTTGGGTTTATCCTACATGGATGGCTAAATTTTGTTCCAGTTTGAATAGTGGACGAATCTTCTTTGCAAATAATGTATAATGCATATTATCTACTTAATACGTTTTATAATCTATGTTTGAGTGGAAACTTGAAATAGGTTTAGAAGCAAGCATTATAATGACAATAATGTGGAAATATGTAATTTCTGCAGAGCTATCTTCCTACGGAAACACCAGTAGGGCTCGTGGGTTGGAGGAGTGAAGAGCTGGTGAAAATGAGGGGAAATGGTACGGGAAATAGGGAGCCGTGGGATCGTGTTTATGATTATGATGTTTACAATGATCTGGGTGACCCTGAGACCGCCAAGGACCTTGAGAGGCCAGTTATCGGAGGATCCCTCGACTTCCCATATCCGCGGAGATGTAGAACTGGCCGTAAGCGCACAAAAATGAGTGAGTTGCTCTATTTTATGATTACCCATAACCAAATCTAGCCATGGTAAACATACAAATGAAATATTTTTCAATACTGTTTACACACAGCTCTCAGCATCATCCGTTCTTATTTTTAGGGATTAAAAAGCTTACACCTTTATTTACATAGATTGTAGTTATATTTATCTCTCTTGGCTTCTTTCAATCGTCGTGAAAGGTTTAAAGTGCTTTGCATTAGAGCAAACTTTTAAATTTATCTTTCTTGCAGATCCAGCTTTTGAGACTCGAAAGTCGCATTGGAAATTGCCAGCACTTATATCGCCAGGCTTCTATATCCCGGCAGATGAGAAGTTCCCTCAAGCCAGTCTTTCTGACTTTCGAGCCCATTTCTTCAAAGCTTTCTCTAAGAAGTTCGTTTCTGATCTTGTCACAAATCTAAATGTACTCAAGAAACACTTTTACAATTTGAAGGAGATTAAAGGTCTCTACAGTAAGGGACTTTCCAATTCAGTAGATTTTACAGTTAGTATAGCCAAATCAGTAGTTCCCTTTCAGATGATAAAAGGGATTTTGGATACAAATGACCAAGCGATCCTGAAATTTCTGAAGCCCAATATAATAAGCAGTAAGTAAGATTAAACTCATACTTAATATTAAACTGTAACACTGGATTACTGTAGGAGTTAATGGTGACTCCTCAACACCCCCAAGATCAGTTGCGACCAAAACCACTTCCACAAGAGAGAGAATGGCAAGAAAGCTTGCTTCACAATGCAAGATTGATTGATCACTTTATTACAAATGTACATGAGATGCCTTGCTTATATGGGCAAGGTTGAGAGATAGGTATGAATATGATGTTGACAAATGTCATGATCCTATGACATGAGACAACCAACAACCTAATCACCTAGGAAATGACGCATCCTAGCTAGATAAGATAAGTTCTAGATAAATAGCTAAGACTTAGAAGATCTTTTACTAAGTAAACTTAACCATGTGAATATGTCCCCTAATTACCTAGTGAATGAATTAGCTAGGTACAAGACAATTATTCACACCAACACCCCCCCTTAAGTGCAACTTAGGGAGAAGATTATTATGCAAATTGTGCAAAGACTATGACCATGGGTCCCGGCTACTAGGCCATGTTAGGTACCCATTTACAATGCAAAATGATGCAATCTCTCACAAGCGGAGAAAAGGAGAAAACCCTGTGGGACAAAACTCCTCTCCAAAAGAGAGAAAACAAAAACATGATGTATGGAGGACTCAATGATACCCCCCAAGGACAACATGCATCATGTATATACAATAAATTACCCCCCCATAAGAAGGAAGTAAAGAGATAAGATATCCCCCCCATGATGAAGAAGCTCCAATGCTGATGAAGAATGCCTGAAAACAAAAGATTACCCAATGTCTACAAGCAACACATCTTCCCTTAGGAAGAAACAAATCCATAAGCTGATGATGAAGCCACTCCATGTCCAACTGAAAGGAGGAAGCATGAATGCTCATGTATGCCTCTGAAAACTGATGAAGATCCTCCAAGCTTGAATGAGCCACAACAGAATCATGGTCAAACTGAACCAAGAAACATGACAAATCAAGTGATGGAGGAGACTCATGAATGTCAATCTCCAAAGACAAAGAAGATGGGATAACAGTTGTACTAAAACTGTCATCAAAGAGGAGAGAAATCCCCTCAAGTGTGTCCTCCAAATCTGTAGTATGAGACTCTATGAACAAGCTAGAAATCCCTGTCAAATACTCATCCCACAAAGTAAGATCTAAAAAACTATGATCATCTTGCTGAATAGAAGCATCAATGGCTGAAGGAGCAGGAGGTGGAGGAGTAGGAAGCTCAGCACTGGTCTCTAGAATACCAAGGTGTAGATGACCAAACTTCTCCTCACTATCATGATTCACACTCAATGAAGTGTGTGATGCAGTCAAAGGAACATTATCATCTTCTAAAGCAAAATGTGAAAAGGAATATACACGAGATGCATGATCAACCATCCCAATAGCAACAATATCCCTAGTCTCCAAGTCCCTTATGTACACCCTATCTGGAGTGAACTCAACTGATTTACCTTCACCCCCATGAGTAATTTGATAAATAGAAAGGAGATTAGTAGACAAGGAAGGAACACAAAGTACATCATTGAAAGTCCCTTCCCCCATATCAATAGAACCCTTCCCACTTACCTTCATATATGTATTGTTACCCATCAATATATGAGGTGAATTACAAGGCTCAAAAGAAGAGAACATATCCATAGAAGATGCCATATGATGAGATGCCCCTGAATCAAGAAGCCATCTATGAGATTCAAGACTTGTAGAGGCCAAGAGTGCTTGTCCTTTCATCTTGTGTAGCCCAGAAGTAGATCCTGTGTCCTGTGACTTAGATGGAGTTGCCGATTGAGATGCAGAAGAAGAAGTAGTAGACACTGATGAGGGTAACTTAATGTTATTCTTTTGAAGAAGGTGTGACAGTTCATCAATCTTCTTATTATAACATCTATGCTCATCATGTCCTAACCTTTTACAATATGCACATTTTGACTTCTTCTTTTTAGATGATTCCTCTTGAGAAGAGGGTGTAGACTCAAGAGTGCTATGTGAAGGAGAATCTTTACCTTGCTCATTAGACTTGGGTGCCTTGTTTTGCTTCTTACCTTTGCCACTTGAATCTTTTGTCTCCTTTGCAACAAGAGCATGAGATCTAGAAGACTTCAATGTGCCCATGTGTACCAACTTTGCTTGTTCCCTTGTGAGTTGAGCTGCAAATTCATCAAGAGAAGGCATTTTGTATGTAGTGCCAAGAGCATCCATTGTAGCATAGAAGGTAGAAA
>VDFB02105785.1:563594072-563623314 GCA_007258455.2 Sequoia sempervirens
ATTGGCTGACATAAAGGTTGCTCAAATGAAAGAAGTGTTCCACAGAAATGCCCTTTCAGGAGGGGTATTTATAGGAGAATTTGAATTCTCTAGAGAATTCAATGGTCAAGATTGATCCAACAAGGTCAAGATGAAGGGATATGGTGGGTTGAGAACCCACAAGCCCTCACATCTTGACATGTGGAGGGTGAAGTGGCCAAGGGGATATGAGATGGAGATGAGTTGTCAAGAAAGTACATGAGGTGGAAAAAGGACATGCATCTTGGGGAGTGAGAAGATTTCCACAAAAAGGGATTTCTTGTCCCCAAGTGGGAGTGAAAGGGACATTTGAGGAATTTTGGAATTCCTCAAAAATCTACATGGGAAAAGGAAAGGTGGTTGGGGATATAAATGTGAATTAAAAATTCACATTCCTAAGATGATTTAGAGGGTAAAAGGTGGGCTCCAAAGGTGGGACTTGGTCACATGTGGAGATTGTGACAAGTCCAAGGTTCTAGAAGCCTTGGAAGGATGGAATGTGAATTAAAAATTCACATATAAAAGAAGGGAATCTAGGAAGAATAAAAAGGAATTAAAAATTCCTTGGAGAATGATTAGGCTTAATTAATCAGTAATTAGAGGATAATTAGGGGCTAATTAGGATTAAAAGCCAACTTGCAAAAGTTGGAGGATGTGACACATCCTAATCAAGGATTAGGCATGTGCACATCCTTAATGAAGAGATTAGGAAATGATTAGGATTAGATGAAAATGACATGTGAGGAATTAAATAAATGTAATATTTATTTAATTTATTTGATGAAAAGGGATTAAGGAGGGTAAGGTATTTAATTATTAATTAAATAAATACCTTAGGGATTTGAATTAAAGATATTAATTAAATAATAGTAATATTACTTAATTAACTCAGGATAAGAGGATGTTTAGATGAAAAGTGATAAATTTGGATAAATTAAGTGTCCAAATTTGGATGTCTACAATATATAAGTAGAAGACTCATGTCCCAATGTGATGCATATTTTTTTGTAATTTTTTTCAAAGTAAATAATTAATTATGATTTTTTTATTACAACTTTTAAAAAATATAAAAACTCATATGTCTGACTACCTTAACTTGGTCAAAACTTCATGAAATTCATTTTTTTTAAATCCTAAAGTATGTGAAGCATAGAATGTGATGCATATTTCATATTGAAAAAATGTGATACCATTTGAAAGCTATAGATTTTTTTCAAGCAGCCTATCAATCAAGACTTTAGTCATAATTCAAATAGAAAATGAATAATAATTATTTATTAAATTCAAAGTAAAGCATAATTTATATTGGTGGAAAACTAAGAATCTCTTTTGAAAACCCTTTTCGTTTCATTAATTTTGGGTATAAAAAAAGTTGTCAGCCACATACCCTACACATACCCATCATATCGCCACTTTTTGGCCCATCATGATTCTGCACATACCCACCTAGAAATTGGGAAATCATGTCCTCGTATAATGTTATATTTGAAATTGAAGAGGAGGGTTGACTCTTTTTTGGAATCATGATTATGGTTGAAATTTGAAACTAGGGTTTTCTACTGATAGGTTCTAGAATTTTTAAAAAAATTTAAAAAGAGAATTTAGGGCAATTTAAGAGAATTTAAGATAGTAAAATACATGTCATAACTTTATTTTAACCTTATAAATCTTCATTTAACACAATTGTAAACCCTAGAACAAAAAAATATGTGAATTTTTCTTAGACTTACTTTTTTTCCACTATTGAAAACCCTAACTATCATGGAATGCCTTGAGATTTTCAAATTATTCTCATTGGATGCTTGGAATGCTAGGTGAACTATTTAACTGACTAGATTACAACATTGATAAAATGAAATATCCTTTAATATTTGATAAAAATCCATCTTTTCTTCCACTACTCTCAATTCACATGAACTAAGCATGTAGCTTTTGAAGTTTGAATATGAGTCATTAATCATTAAGATAAAGACAAGATTTGATGGTTATTACCAATTTGACCAATTTAAATATTTTTGACATGAGCTGAAAAGATACTTGATCAATAGAATTTCTCCATGTGGGATTAGCTTTATAGCTAATTATGAGACAAGATGATAGAAGAGAATACACAACAACTGCAACGTAGTGGCTAGTACTTTCCTTTATAGTATTTTAAATTTAATAAAATAAATGTAAGTTGTGTTAATATGAATAAATCTAAATGTTAATTTTGTTAATTATAGTATTAAAATAATATTTAATGTGTGTGTGTGAAATTTGGAAATGTTAGTAAATCAACACAAACCTTAATGAAACAAATTATATTAAAGATTTGCAACAAGTAAACTACTCTATTTTGCAGCTTAACAAATATTTTAAGAGTGTCTCATTGTCCTCTATTCCTAAGGATTTATTAAACCATTTGGCCCTCTGATTTCTTTGTGCACAATGGTTGTTAAAATGGCAACTTAGGAAATGAGATAATATTCAACATACAAGCCAATTAAATTCCTACATGAAACTATATGATGGAAAGGATAATGAATACTATGATGAATGGATGATGGTGTTAGATGATTCGAGGTAGATATTATGGTATTGCACTAGAATGATACTCCATATGCTGAAATGCTAACTATGAAAATGCTAATCTAAAATCCAACTATGATGCAAAGGATGACATAAAATGCAACTATGAAGCAAAGTTTTAGTCTAAGATTTAATTATGATGCAAAACATGATATAAAATGTAACTATAAGACTCCAAAATTCTCCCAAGCTCAAATGATATTCCTGCATGATAACTCTATTCAAAAGTGGATGCAAAGTACAATGCCAAAGGGTTGTATTTATAGCCTTTTCCAAGCATCTTGTGAGGTGGCAATGATCATCAATCTAAATTCAAACAAGAAGGATGAACGATGGAGATGAAGAGAATCAAGAAGTTGTCCCCTTGACCAAATACAACATGCCAAATGGGGAAGAATCTCTTGACCAATAGGCAACATGCCAAATGGATGGAAGATTCAAGTGTGGGAAGAAAAGACCATGTGTTTGAAAATTTGTTGAAGACATGTGTGAGGAATAAGCCATGTGCTCAAAATTTGGTTGAAGATAATTTTAATTTATAAATTAGAATTATTTAATTTCATGTGACCTTGATGAGGAGGCACAAAAAGTTGTAGACATGTGCTTGAATTCCTAATTGAGATTAGTGAATATCAATTAAATAAAACAAGCTTATGGAAATTTATTTATTTAATTAATTTAGAAGAATATGATTTTAGATTTGGACAATTAGAGAAGGGTGAACAATGTAAATAAATTGAGAATTTATTTATACATTGTTGAAATATTAATTAAATAACTAGTATTTAATTAATTAGATTCCATGACCAATTTTAGGTGTATACATTTTTCCCCTCTTTGAAGTAATGTGTTTACATGTTGTTTCAAAGAAAAATTTGATACCAATGCCAAGAATTTTTTTTTTCGACGCTCCAAATGTTGATTTTTAGATATTGACGGATATATGCCCCCTCGAGAGATAAATCAATGAATTTTGAAATTTTTAGGATTTTTTAGAATTTTTGAAAATTTTGATGATTTTTCGATGATTTGATGGAGATCTCAAAAATTTGTGTTAGAAATGATTTATCACCCAAAAAATGATGTAGAAATCAACAAGTGATGAGTTGATTAATTAAAGACCCCTTTGCAAAATAAAAATAAAATAACCCCATAAAATGCCAGTTAATTAACCTTTAAAAGGTTAAAAAGTTGATTAGAAAGGTCATTTGTGCATTTTGAAATTTTGAAAACTTTGTGAGTGAGAGTGATTGAGAATATTGGAGCAGAATGGTGATCCCCTACCACACCCACCAGTTTGAGCGAGTTAGGTGGCCCAAGTACCCAGCGGTGTATGGACCTCTGGTGAGTACCCTGAAAATGGTCTTGTATTTCACGCATTTGATTTTCCCTCCATTTTTGTTTGAATTCAGTTTTTAATTGTTTTAGTGCATAAGAAAACTAAAATAGTGCACAAAACAATTTTTCTAGTGCATAGGGTAGGCTAGCGCATAGGATTACTGATTTAGTGCATAATTTTAATGAATTAGCGCATAGGATAAAGTAGTGCATTAGGGATCTAAAGTAGCACATTCATGAACTGTTGTAGTGCATAGAATATTCTAGCACATAGGGCCATTAGATTAGCGCATAGATTAAATAGAATAGTGCATCAAGCAGTTTGGCGCATTGGGACTCTATTCTAGTGCATCGATGAAATGTTTCGGTGCATAGAGTAGATTGGCACATTGAAGGTTTGATTTAGCGCATTGATGATTTTCTCTAGTGTATTGGGGCTTTGAGTGCATAGAAAGAATATTCTAACACATATTTGGTGAAGTTTTATGGTTTTCTTGTTTGAACTCCTTGATGTCTATGATGTTTGATTACACCAGTCTGTGATTTGATGATGATTGAAGATTTTGATAGGTTAGATGTCCATCGATCTCATGATAGGTGAGAATCAATAAGAGGATGATGATAATTGACCTCATGATAGGTGAGGATCAATTATAGGTTGATTGATATGATAAACCTTATGATAGGAAAGGTTGATTTAATGGATGAACCTCATGATAGGCAAGGTGCATTGATTGATTTGATAAATCTCATGATAGGCGAGGTCAATTTGATTGATTTGATAAACCTTATGATAGGCAAGGTTAAGATTAATTGATCTGATAAACCTCATGATAGGTGAGGTTGAGTTGATTGATAAACCTCATGATAGGAAAGGTTAATATTGATTTGATGCTCACGATATTTGATCAAAGTCTCACCAAAGTGGATTAGATTGATAGGTTGATTTATTTTTATTGATGTTGATTGATTGATTGACTGATTTGTACTTTTTGTGATGATAGGAGCCTCTCACTAGTTTTTAGATCAGAGAGCGGTTCCTAAGGACATGGGATTTTATTTATCATTTCACATAGCTTGAGGTAGCCATTATTGCACGGTGTGGTTTTTCATCACTCATCAATATGCCCCAAATCAGAATCAACAAGGGGTTATATATAGGCTTGGTCAAGCGGTGGCACAATGATCATAACACTTTCCATTTTCCCATTGGTGAGATCACACTTACACCTAAGGATGTATATTCTATGAATTTCGGTTGTGGGGGAGTTGGTTATATATGATGCACATAAGGAGGGTGGGACTAATGTAGTACAATGAGTGTTCTAGGATGATCACATATGTGGATATGAGATTCCATGGCTCAGGGACATGGTGGATGCATATTTCACATTACCCTTTGTACTACTTGGTTTCATTGGAGAGTTCATTTGTCCTAATCACAAGTCAATGGGCCTCTTCGTTGGATGGGGCAGGATCCTAGAGAGTATGATCATTCATGGGACTAGATATGTGTGGGGTTGTATGCTCATGCATCTATATCATGATTTTCACCAGGTGGTCTACCTTCGAGGCCCGCTAGTCTGTCAGTAGGAGTTACATTGCTCTAGGTCTAGGCCTGGGAGCACATAGCTATCAGTCAGCCAGTAGGAGATAGATAGAGGCTAGCCTTGAGGCCCTATGTTCATATCTATGCAAGTCGACTTGCTTAGCCTAGGTTGGGAAAGTTAGAGTATTGGAGGAGGGCCTTGGATGATCTTGAGGTTGTTGTATGGAGGACATATGTGGACTGTGAGCCGTGGCTAGAGGATGATGAGGAAATTCCCTTTTTATGCCAATCAATTTATCCGATTGGCTGAACTTGCTTCATCATCAAGAGATTCATGCTGTTGAGAGTTTTGAGATAGTATGGCTAGGTTTCAGCCCATGCCCCAGGGCATAGCCCATTATGCACGATGACAAAATGATGTGATAGAGTGGGGGCTAGTTTTGTCCTATGATGCAGTAGTACAACACTTTCAGGGGTTGCAGGCTATGATTTGGGGGGTACATTTGGAGATCATCGATGCACCGATATCAATAGAGTAAGCCCATTATATGTTTACACATCCATTCCCATGAATCATGATTCTAGATGAGCTAGCTCCACTACTAGCGGAGGAGGTAGGAGGTCATGGGAAAAGGTGACAGAGAGTGGAGGAGGAGGAGCATGGGGAGGAGGAGGAGCTTGAGAGCAGTGAGGTGGATGAGAGCACTGATGATGGTGATGATGAGGAGAGTGATGGGGGAGATGGAGGTGGACCAGGGCTAGGTCCTGATGTTGTAAAGTCGAGCATGCCTCACAAGAGGCAATCATTAGTGAGCTCATCACAATAGCAGGTGGAGATTAGAGTACCATCACAACAACAACATGCACAAATTGTTGCATTACAAGTGCAAGTGTAGACTCTATAAGGATAGTTAGAGTAGGTATAGGCTCTTCTAACATAGGCACAGGGGCAGGTATAGACTTTGACAGACGAGCGGGATGTTGTTAGGCAGTAGGATCAGTAGGTGCATGCCCAACTTAGACAGATACAGGCCAGGTGCAAGGACATCGACAAGTACAGGGTCAAATTTCCATATTGACCACTAAGAGGGATGCCTTGAGACAGCAGGCGGAGGAGGCCGAGGCCATTACCAAGAGGTTACAGTAGGTGACAATAGCTACAGGTACAACAAATTATCTTAGAGAGATTCACCACACTACTCAAGAGGCTGAGTTCTATAGGGGCCGATATCATGAGGTGATTCCTCCTAAGTGGCGGGAGAGCCTGCACAATCTCGGACTGGTAGGTCCGTGTCTCAGACTATTAGTGTGGGGGTTACACAACCATTTCTTGAACATCAGAGAGATCCCAAGGTAGGTCCCTCGAGCGTAGGGGGAGGTACTGATCTTGGTCATGTGATGTCAGCATCATCTAGACAAAGCATGACATAGCTCCAGTTATGATTCTTTGATGTATTTCTAGACATGTATACACCCTTTATTTAGTTTAGACATTGATGATATTCTTCTTGTTTTCAGACTTTATTATGCACGACCATTTTTGATATTGATGTATCTCTTTATACCTTTGGATATCTTTGTACACTTTGACATTATGATTTTGAGGTTATATGATATGCGACGATGATTATGATCTATGTGTCTATATGGTGTTATATGATGATCGATGTTTTTGATGCATTTAATTCCTATGATTATGATGATTATGACATGCTATGGATGCACTTAATTTTGATGATTATGCTATGTGATCTTCTATATGAAATTGATGATATGATATGTGATGGATGCATTTAATTTCTATTATTTATGCTATGTGATGTTCTATATGAAATTGATGATATGATATGTGATGGATGCATTTAATTTTGATGTTTATGATGGTGATATACTATGGAAGCAAATGATGATGCAACTGATGTGTTATGATTCTATGATGATTTATGAATGATACCTATATGATGCATGTGATAGATTTTATTTATGGTATGTGATGTATTTGATATTTTTGTACTTTTTCAAAGCAAATAAATGATGTAATGAATGAAATGAATGTGTATATGAAATGATTACAGTGTGATGGCACCTAATTCTGTGAGGATGTATGCAATGATGATATGATATGATAATCCAATGATAATATGATATGATAATACAATGATAATATGATATGATAATGCATGATGGATGATTTTATATGATTTATGGATTTATGCAAGGATGATATGATATGATAATGCATGATGGATGATATGATGTGATAATGCATGATGGATGATTCTATATGTTTTATGGATTTATGCAAATGATGTTTTATGCTATGGGATATGTGATGGAATGTGATGTTCATATTGATTATGTATGGATGTAAGGATAATGAGATTTAATGATTATGTAAATGATGGTTATGATGCTTTGTGATGATGATATGATTATGTGATGCAATGATTATGCTTAACTAAGTTTGTAATATTTCAAGGGTCTTAAGCTTAAATGAGTGAATCTATCCAACTTCCAAGAGTTGTGGGAAGGTTGTCATCAGTTGATTCTTTGTTAATTTAAGCTTCACAAAACTTGACATAGTTCCCAATTCTTTTGGAAATCTGAAGAGACTCACTCATTTAAGCTTAGTGAAACACTTTCCTAATGTCACTATATGAAATGATTTTGATTATGTAAATGAGATGCGATGCATGTCTTTTTGTATTTTCTGATGCAAATATTATGATGTGATGCATGGATGGATGAATGATGTTGTAATGTGTTCTAATGTATGTGAATGATGATGCAACCGATATGCAACTAAATGAGAATGATAATGCAAGTGATGTGTAACTATATGAAAATGATGTGTTTTTGGTAATGTCAAGTGTACTCAATCCATAAATGCAAGAGATAACATTATTGTTGCAGCTTTTGAAAATCCCATAAATATAGATGTAAACTAACATGGATGCAATCTACTCTAACCATGTAGATCTCATATGAAAAAGTCGTCATTCGTAATAGTCGATTTGTTGTGCTTTTTATCATCATCAGGCCTTTAAAATGTTGAAAGTGAGTACAAGCATTGATGGCATATTTAGACCATGATGACTTGAGTATGACTTCCATGATGTTTGATAGTGCTGCAAGTTAACACAAGCATCTTAGAAGTATAATTAAACCGAGATGACCTGAGTATTGCTTGCGTAAATAGACAAGAATTAACTATTTTCCTATGCAAATTTAGAATGTCATTAGTAATACTTTGTAGAGCACATCCCATGACAATTTGCATAGTAATAATGATCAACTCACAGACATTAGACAAAGAAAAATCATACTCCTTCATGGCTCCTCTAGGTCAATACATCATCGGGGTGCTCCAAAGATCTGATAACAAAAATCAAAGTATAACAATTGAACATTCCAGTTTGACATGATAAACCCACGATTCAAAAGAACATCATCCATTTGAAGTTTACTTTTGATTTGATTGATTTGGATGGTTGATGTGTTCATGTTTGTGAGATTTAATGTTCAATGTTTAGTTGCACTATGATCATTGTTTCGGGTTGTGTTGCACTACTATTGTTTGTCCATTGGTTTAAGCTCAAAGTTTATTTTCCCCAAGTGGGTTTAGGACTTTTCCCCTAGTCTAGGGTGAGAAACGACCACAATGTCAGGATATGTACATAGTGCTTTTTGAGGATAGGAAGATGGATGGCGAAAATGAATGGTCGACATGCTCAAATAGATGGAAAAGCTAGCCTATCACAAATAGTGCATGTTTCCAGGTTTTCACTACTTTTTTTTATTGCACTTTTTCATATTTTATGATTTTTTTGATCTTTTTGATTTTTCACCTTTTTTTTTGTATTTTTCTCTTTTTCTGATTTTTTGTATTTTTGATCGTTTTGGATTTTTTTTTGTTGTTACCAAGACATTTTTCACTAGGTTTTCATCAAGGCAACCATTTTTTCAGGACATTTTTTGATGTTTTTTATATTTTTCCAAGACCTTTTGTTGATGCACTAGATGACTCAGGTGTAGAACTTCTTGAGATGCAGGCTATTGAGGGGCTCATCAAACAAATCCCCTTATGGTGCATGGGCAATTGATATGCTCCTAATCTGAAGATTGAGACAATGAAAAATGGACCTAGCCAGTTTGGTTCAAATTTCCCCTTCTCTCGATCTTGTTGATTACGAGGATTTTCTTTTAGGACCAAATCACCAACTTGAAATGTTCTAGGTTTGAATCTATGATTTTAGCTTCTGGATATCCTCTATTGATATGGTTTCAAGTGATCCACTACATGTTGACAACGTTCATCCAAGAGTTCCAATTCCTATAACCTAGACATTATGTAATCCTCATCTAAAATGATCCCCCTTAGTGACACTCAGAGTGATGGTAGTCCAACCTCAATAGGTAAAATGGCTTCTAATCCATAGACTAGGGCATATGGTGTTGCTCCTGTCAAGGTGTAGATACTGGTTTGATAAACCCATAGAGTAGGGTTCAGTTGCACATGCCAATCCTATCCAACATCATTAACGGTTTTCTTCAATATTTTCAAGATAGTTTTGTTTGAGGTTTGTGCTTGGCCATTCCCTTGAGGATAATATGGTGTAGAAAACCAATGTTGGATGTTAAACCTCTTACAAAGTTCATCAACATCCTAATTTTTGAAAGGTATGTCATTGTCGGTGTTAATGGATTGAGGGATACCATATCGATAGATGATGTAGTATAGGATGAAGGATGCAATTTGTTTTCCTATGATGGTGGTTAGAGGAACAAATTTGATCCACTTCGTACTCAGTGGCTGTGATAATGAACTTGTGTCCATTTGACAAAGATGGATGAATCTTGCCTACGAGGTCCAATCCCCACTGACAAAAGGGCCATGTTGATGCAAAAGGTTGAAGTTCTGATGCGGATGCGTGGATGAGATTTCCATGAATTTGACACTTTTGACATTTCTTGATGAACTGAAAAGAATCCCTCTGGAAGCCATAGTCAGCCAGTAATATCCCAGATGGAGGAGTTTCTTAGCCACGTTAAACCACTTGAATGAGTTCCACAAACACCTTCATGTACTTCCCATAAAGTCATTTCAGAATCGTCACATTCCAAACACCAAAGGAGAGTTCCATCAAGATCTCGTTAATAAAGGACATCCATGATAAGGGTGTTTCAGTAGTTTGGAAAATGAATTTTTGTTTTTGATTGTGAGATAGGTCGGGAGGGAGGGTGTTATCTTTTAGGTACGTGTAAATTTTCCTGTAGAGAGAAGTGGCAGCCTTAGCTAGATGGTAGATAACTTTTGATTTAGGGTTGTTATAGGATGGGTTGAATAGTTGTTCCACCATGAATTCATAATGATCTTGTTTCTCCAAAATATGCAAGAGAGAAGCAATGGTTGCCATGGCATCAACGACTTTGTTGTTGCTTCAAGGAATCTGCTCAAATCTTATTTCCATAAAGTACATTTTGAAATCATCAACCATTCTTTTGTAGGGAATCAACTTGTCATCCTTTGTGTTATAGTCATCATTTACTTGATTAATGACTAGTTGTGAATCCCCACAAACATGTAACTCTATGATTTTCCACTCAACTGGGACTTTGATTCCAATGATCAAGGCTTCGTATTTGGCTGTGTTGTTGGTGCAAGGGAACATCAGTTTATAGGACTTGGGAATGATATGTCCTTGTGGTGAGATAAAAAATTTTCTGGCTCCTGATCCATGTTGTGTGTAAGAGCCATCAAAGTACAAGACCCATTGTTTTGTGGACACTGTTAGGACATCAACATCTGGAAACTCAATGTTCATTGGATGATTGTCTTATAATGGTGCTTTAGCTAATTGGTCTATGATTTTTACTCCTTTGATTGATTTCTTATCAACATATTGGATGTGAAATTCACTGAGCGTCATGACCCACTTAGCTAGTCTTCCAGTTAGATTAGCTTTGGTTAAGAAGGTATTTTAGTGGATCTATCTTCGCTATCAATTTGATCATATGGGTTAGCATATAGTGTTGTAATTGTTGGGTAGTGAACACTACTTCCAGACAAGCCTTTTCAATGAAGGTGTAATTGATCTCATAGCCATTTAAGGTTCTTCTGATGTAATATATTTCCCTTTCTTTTCCTATTGAATCCTCTTGCGCTAACAAGGCTCCCAATGATATTTCAGTTGTTGTTATGTACAATAAAAGTGGATTTCCTTCTGTTGGTGGTATCAAGATAGGTGGAATCATTAGATATTGTTTTAATTTTTTAAAGGATCCTTCACATTTCTCATCCCATTGGAAATATACGTTCTTATGTAGCAAGTGAGTGAAAGGATGGGTCCTGTTTGCCAGTTGTGAAATAAATCTTCGGATTGATTAGAATCTCCCTTGCAGAGATTGTAGTTGACTGATGTTCCTGGGTGGTGGCATCTACATGATGGCTTTGATTTTTGTAGGATCTACCTCAATGCCATTTTTTGAAACTATGTATCCCAAAATTTTAGCTAAAGACACTCCAAACAGAGATTTCTTTGGATTTAGTCTTACATTGAACTTTTCCAGTCTAGTGAATATTTTATCTAAGATCTATATGTGTCCTTCTCTAGTGTATGATTTAGCTAACAGATCATCCACATAGTCTTCCATGAATCTGTGCATCATATCATGAAATATTTTCATCATAACACGTTGATAAGTTGCTCCTACATTCTTCAATCCAAATGGCATGATGTTCCAACAAAAGGTTCCCCACGAACATGTGTAGGTTTTCTTATCTTGATCGTCAGGTGCAATTTTTATTAGATTATAACCGGAAAAACCATCCATGAGTTACAACATGCCATGCCCTGCTATTAGGTCCACAATGATGTCAATGTTTGGTAGGGGAAAGTCATCTTTTGGGAAAGCTTTTTTGAGATATTTGAAATATGTGTAGATTTTGATGCTTTTTTTTTAGTTTGGGAATAGGTACGATGTTGGAAATCCACTCAACATAGTCGATTGGTCTAATGAATCTAGCATCCAATAACTTCTTCAGTTCTTCTTTTCTTCTTTTACCAATATGGCAATATGTGGATGCATTTTCCTTAACTTTTGCTTGACTGGTTTTACTCCTGTTGGTAATGATAAGTGGTGCATGATGAGTTCTAGATCAATCCCTGGCATGTCAACATATGACCAAGCAAAATTGATTTGTCTTTCTGTGAAGAATTTGACAAAGTTCAATTTTTCTTGATCTGTTAGGGATTCTACTTGATAGACAATTTTCATTGTTTCTTCATTGCCAATGTTGATAGACTGAGTGGGTTCAACCAATACTTTAGATCATTCTTGAAAGTGTTTGGGGAGTGTGTCAAATCTTCCATCCTTCAGCGCCTTAGAGAGGTTTTCACTATTGGATACACTCTTTATTTTTACTTTTTCTAGATCTGATACTGCCATTGAATAGTTTTCATCATTAGATCCATTCCCTATATTATTCATTTTATAGTTGGAAAATTTGACACTCTCCTGGTTGGAAGCTTTGTTAATATGTTCAATGGTGGAAGCTATTTCAAGATTGGTGGAACAAAGGAAGTTGACAATGGCCTCATCGTTTGAAAAGAGGGGGATATCAAATGGCTCAGTTTGATCCCAATCTATGAGTTCAGGATGTACCAGGGGTAAAGAGTTGTTGGATTGGTTAAATTCAGATGCAGTAAGTGTTCCATTGGTAATGTCTTTAGATTTTCCAATAGAGAAATCAATGTCTATAAGGTAACTCTCCTTTGAATTATTTGTTTCACTCTGAGTCTGATTGTCTTTGTTGGAGTCATCAATATGTTGCGATCCTATTTCAAGTGGTCTATAACCTAAAATTTGACTCTCCTCATGTATGGGAATATACTTTTGTACCACATCAATTTCCTCATCATGGCAAGACTCTTTAGATAATGAATCCCACTCATATTCATTTGAATCAGTTTCATAATCATCACTAGCTTGCAATTGTAGGATTCTTTCAGCAACTTGTTGTCTGGTTTCTTCTCTTGATTCTTCTCTATACCCCAATCTTGTTTTATCCTTATCTTGCATTTTGATAGGTTGTATCATTTCTATGATGCCTTCTTTCCTTTTACTGATAGGACCTTTTCCATCGTATCCCATCTTTTCCATGGTTGTCTTTCCTTTTCCATACTGCTCTATCTGTACACTTGAGGTGGATACTTGTGATGATTCTTCGTCTTTGTATAACCAATTTAAAACCTCTTTATGATCTGAGTCATACACTAATATTCTTGCTCTCACAAGGGTTTCATCAAATAGGGTGGTTGATTGTGATGATTGTTGTCTTGATGTTGATGGATGTCCATATGAATTTAGAGAAGATGAAAGTTGTGATAAACATAGGGATTGCTGAAATGAGTATTCCCCCATGCCTTTGTCTTTCAATTGGATCTTGGCAACTCGTTTCGATAAGGAATCGAGTTGAATTTCTTGACTTTGTGGAGTAGGATTTGATGTACTTCTTTACTTGCAGGATTGGCATCACCAATGTCCTTATCCTTTGAATATTGGTCCTTTTTCTCATCCCACTTTGACAAGGCATTTAGTTGTTTCCCATCATTTGATAAACCTTGAATTGGAGCTTCCCTGTTGTGTGGTACAAAAATATCTTGGGTAGTCTTGAGGGTGTTACAATATTGGGGGTTGTTTGAGTCAGTTGCAATAGTGATTTCTTGCCCATTGAACGGGAACTTCAAACACCGGTGATATGTGGATGGTACTACGTGCATGTCATGAATCCAAGGTCTTCCCAAGAGTATGTTGTAGGTTAATTCTTTGTCTAACAGTTGGCATACTATATCTCTAAAAATTGGTCCCACTTGAATAGGTAGCGCAAAGATCTCTCCTCATCATCATATGCTTTTATGGTGATTTTCCTTCTAGGATCAATAACATTTTCTGAATAGCCTAGTGCATAGATAAGTTTCAAAGTACATATATTCAGGCCAACTCCTCCATCTATTAGGACATGTTTGACATAGTGTTTATGTATTAAGACCTCAATGCGTAGGGTAGCGTTGTGGGAATTATTGATAGCTACATCATCATGTTTAGAAAAGGATAACCAGTGTGGTGTAGTCAAATGTCCCACCATAGTCTAAAATTGGAAAACCTCTAGATTGTTTGGTACCATGGTGGAAACTAGGGCTTGTTCCAGGATTTCCTTGTGAGAAGGTGAAATATTGAGAAGTTCTAATATGGATATTTGTGCGGGTATCTTCTGTAAGTGATCCACTATGTTATATTAGGTGGCAGGGATAGCAATTGATTTGGACATAGAAAGGGTAGCTCCTTTTAATGTTACCTTGGCTTGTCCTTGTGTGATTGCATTGATGGGTGTGTTGTCTTGTTGCTCTCTAATTTTGATAACATTGATTTGATGTGAGATAGTGTCAGCATCATGGTGATGATTTTCAATTGCAATGATGTTTTTTTCATGTTCAATGGTGTTATTGCTGGTTGAGTTATCATTTTCAATAAGATCTTATTTGTCATGGGTTGGATCATCAACCACCTCTATATGCAAAATGGTGGTGTCATAGACATAGTTTATGTTTTTTCCCTTGTTATTTGATGACGAGGACTCTTCTTTCTTGTAGTTTGGTAGAGGGTTCTTGAATGCCCCATGATAATTGTTTGTTTGAGGTCCTTCTACATATATCATTCTGTTGTCAATTAGATCTTGTATCAAGTGCTTCAACTGCATGCAACTGTTGGTTTTATGTCCCTTGTTGCAATGAAAGTCACAAAAATAAGCATCATTCCACCATGGAGGCTTAACTTGTGGTTCCCAATTTCTTGCCTCTGGTAATGTTATGACTTTAGCTTCGATAAGCTCCTTTAATGTTGATTTTGATGATTGTCCCAAAGGGGTGAACCTCCAAGGTTCAATTTGACAATGTTTGATATGATGATGTTCTAGATCCAACATTACCTTGATTGTTGCTTTGGTTGAAATTTTGGTTTTTGTTTTGGTTGTTGCTTTGATTGCTTCTTTGGTTGTTGCTTTGGTTGTTGGGGGGAATTGTTATTTTGATTAGTTTTGGTGGCAACTGCAATGAGGTTGAATAGAGGTTTTGCATTTTGAATTTCAACTGCACCATCATTATTTCCAACGTTCTTGTTTTGTTGCCAAAACTTGGGTTTATCACCACTATTATAATTGTTGGAGGAGTTTGACGAGTTTTTTTCATTGTATATCTTGATGCCTCCTCTCTTGACTAAATCCTCTTTGATTTTAATCCCATTTTCAATCAATTTTTTGAAGGTTGGGAGACACTGTAATTCTAATCTCTAACTCATCTCATCATTGAGGTAGTCAATAAAGATTTCTATCTTTTCTTTTTTGGCTACAGGATGAGAATATCATGCAAATAACCTTCTCCATTTTTGCAAGAATACAATGAACAATTCACCCTTATTTTGTTTCAAGTTACAAAGATCTTTCATGGTGATGTCATGTTTAATGTTCTAAGAATATTAGGTGATGAAATTGCTGACTAATTGGACTCAAAGGTGTTAATTGGTGGGGTGAGTTTGGAGAACCATTCAAGGCATTGTCCTCCTAGGATTCTTGGGAATAATCTCATCAAATATGTTTCCTCATATGCAAATTCAAGACTCATGGTCCTAAATTATCTCACATGGTCTATCAGATAGATTTTGTCATTGTATTTGTCATACTTAGGGAGTTCACAATGTTTGGGAAAGGGTATCATGTGGATACTTTGATCAAATGGATATGGACAAATTTCTTGGATAAAGTATCGTTTGGAGGTTCCCCTTTGTATATCAAGATTTTTTTGTTGAAGGTTCTTCATTTGGTGAGTTAGAGCAACCACTTGTTCAGGATCATTTTAGGGATTTTTGGGTGGTGCTTTCAATTGATTCACGACAAAGTCATCATAAAATTTGGCACCTTGTTTAGCTAACATAAGAAGTTATTTTTCCCCATTTATTTCAAAAATATTTTCTAAATATTTGTGGAAGTTGGGTTCTTGTTTAGCATATTGGATATCTTCCTCAGTTATTTCTTCCCCTTTAGTGTTGTTGAGTCTACATAAAGGATTCTCTTCAGCCTCTGCCATGGTGTTTTGTGCTTCACTATTTTGGGTTTTGATGTTTTGAGTCTCAATGATTGGAGTTTCAATGGTTGGAATTTCAATGGTTGGAGTTTCAATGTTTGGCTCTTCAATGTTTTTATTTTCAAGTCATTTTCCCTTGATTTTTCATTTTTGCAACCTTGTTTGAATGGGCATACAAGTGTTATGGTTTAGAGTAAACTTTCATCTAAGTTTGGAAGAGTACCAAGGATTATAACTAAGTCGAATAGAATAAAAAATTCTAATGAGACTAAGTGTAATTTGACTATCTAGCTTCATATCATGATGAAAGGATGATAAATCCTGATGATGAAACTAGGCTTAATAATCAAAGGTGTGATAAATTTGATGATTTTGACACTTTGAGATGTTAGATCTTGGTTTAGGCTGGAAAATTCCACTTATAGAGGTCAATTTTAACAACTTTAGATTCTAAGGTACCTAAGGAATGATTTTGGACTTTGAGAAAATTTTGAAATTTTGGTTCAAACTGTGAAACCAAAGACAAATTTTCTTCCTATACTAGATACTCAAATCTTTGGAAAAGTCTTGAATTTTGACAATAGTAAAATGAGTACAAGTTGGGATTATGCTTTGAATCTCTTTTGTAGAAATTGAAGACTAATATTTCTCTAAATTCATAGTGTTAAGAGGCATTTTTTATGAGCTTTTGAACTAAGAACTTGGGACTTTGGTTTTCGGATTTTAATCTTTTATGAAATCATTTGATAAAGCACATGTTTAGACTCTGTTGTACCTGAGGAATGATTTTGGCTTGAAAAGGATTTTGAATTTTGGTTCAAATTGTGAGACATAAGACAAGTTTAACCCGTAGGTTTTGCATTTAATGGATCATGCACTAAAACAAAGCCCAGATGCACTAAAAGATTTGATAGATGTGCTAAAATAGAGGTTAGATGTGCTAGAGTTTTACATAGATATGCTATAATATTTCTTGAATGTGCCACATCAAAGAATCAATGTGCCAAAAAATTGCATGGATGCACTATAAGATTGGACAAATGCATTGTAAAAATGCACAAATGCACTATAAGATTTCTTGTATGCATTGTAACAGAGAATAGATGTGCCAGATTTTTGCATAGATGCACTATAACAATAGTTGGATGTGCTCAAAGAACACACAAATGCACTATAAAATGTAATGAGTGCCCTGAACTGGGAAAATGACACAATTTTTTGGAGGTTTGTTTTATTTTTTGAATTTTCTAGTTAGAGACTTGGTTGTTTCAATGATTTTTTTGTTTGAATCAAGGTTTTTCACTTTCAACATGTGATGTTTGTGATTTGGTTCAAAAACACATTGGTAAAGACACATCAAACATGTATAACTTAGGTTGTGTAGGACTATATTTATTGAATTCCCACTTGGATTTTACTCCAGCTGTGCTTACTTATAGTGGATGATTAGATGCTTGACCCCCATGGCTCCCCTCCACAAAACTCACTTCTATGGGGAAACCAAGCATCAATACACATGAATCTCCAATGGCATATTTTTCATCTCTAGTAAAAGCCATAAGAATGTGTGACGGCTTCAGAACGACCGTTCTTGAACCAACAAATAGATTAAGGATTTTGGCCTTGTCACACAAAGGGTTTTAATTTAGGAATTTTGTTCATGGGGGATCATCCATGTGACAAGAGACCATTGTTACCCTTCTTTTCAGAACAATCCCTGTGATACTTGAACTTCCCCAAGTACCCACATTTATATCCTAGTTGGAAGTTACTTGGCTTTAGCATGTTACCGGTTGGGTCGTTCCCTTGGGTGATTAATTTTTCCCACAAGGAGGACCCTCTATGGATAAATAAAAGCAAGCAAGTACATCCGTAGTTTGATCAATCTTTATTTTTGTGTGAACAAAGAGAGGACACACACGGTATACTCAACTCACACTGGCAAACAAATAAGTGAATGGGTCTGGTTTTTTCATCACCCAATAAAGGGGAGAGCATATGCCTACCATTCATCAAGCACGAAAGACATGGTGTTCTTTATCCCTCTTAATTAAGCTAGATGCCTATTTTAAGCAAAAGAAATCATTTAAATAGCTTCAACCCCTGCATAAATCATCAATAGTTTAAATTTTTCTTTGACTAGCGCATGAAAGTACTTGCAAACAAAAAACACAAATCAGTTGTCGAATTTTTCATTTTTTACCCAATGCGCTAAAATAGTCATTGGATGCGCTAAAACACTGATGCGCTACAAGAACTAACCAATGCACCAAAACAACTACTTAATGTGTTGAAAGAACTAATGTGTGTGCTAAAATATATACTAAATGGGTTATAAGAATTGATGAATGCATTAAAATAGATACTCAATACACTATAAAAAAGATCAAATGCACTAAAATACTCCCTGTATGCACTAGAATATTTGTTGGATGCATTGACAAAAAGGTCTGATGTGCCATAATAGATACTAGATGCACTAAAAAAATTGTCAGATGCATTGAAACAGATACCAAATGAGCCAGAAGATTTGTCAGATGCACTGAAAGAAACCATGATTGCGCTAAAATGTCATGCCTGGAACCCGTTTAAATGATCCTTTCTAGTAAACTATTAGAAATGGGGTCTAGCCCCATGGTGGGTTCCATTTTGTGTGTGTGTGAAATGTGAAAATGTTAGTAAATCAACACAAACCTTAATGAAACAAATTATATCAAGATTTGCAACAAGTAAACTAATCTATTTTGTAGCTAAACAAATCTTTTAAGAATGTCTCATTTTCCTCTATTCCTAAGGATTTATTAAACCACTTGGCCCTCAAATTTCTTTATGCACAATGTTTGGTAAAATGACAACTTAGGAAATGAGATAATATTCAACATGTAGGCTAATTAAAATCCTACATGAAACTATACAATGGAAAGGATAATGGATACTATGATGAATGGATGATGGTATTAGATGATTCGAGGTAGATATTATGGTATTGCACTAGAATGATACTCCATATGCTCAAATGCTAACTATGAAAATGTTAATCTAAAATGCAACTATGATGCAAAGGATGACATAAAATGCAACTATGAAGCAAAGTGTTAGTCTAAGATTTAACTATGATGCAAAACATGGTATAAAATGTAACTATAAGACTTCAAAATGCTCCCAAGCTCAAACAATATTCCTGCATTATAACTTTATTCAAAATTGGATGTAAAATACAATGCCAAAGGGTTGTATTTATAGCCTTTTCCAAGCATCTTGTGAGGTGACAATGATCAATAGTCCAGATTCAAAAAAGAAGGGTGAATGGTGGAGATGAAGAGAATCAAGAAGTTGTCCCCTTGACCAAAGACAACATTCCAAATGGATGAAAGAATCTCTTGACCAATAGGCAACATGCCAAATGGATGGAAAATCAAGTGTGGGAAGAAAAGACCATGTGTTTGAAAATTGGTTGAAGACATGTGTGAGGAATAAGCCATGTGCTCAAAAATTGGTTGAAGATAATTTTAATTTATAAATTAGAATTATTTAATTTCATGTGACCTTGGTGAGGTGGCACAAAAAGTTGTAGACATGTGCTTGAATTCCTAATTGAGATTAGTGAAGATTAATTAAATAAAACAAGCTTATGGAAATTTATTTATTTGTAGTCAAAATATTAATTAAATAACTAGTATTTAATTAATTAGATGCCATGACCGATTTTAGGTGTATACATTTAAAAATGTCACATTAATGTTAATTTTTATTAAAATTATATAAATAATTAACATTATAATGTAAATTAAATGATAATGCATGTTTATATTAATAGAATAAAAGGTATTATAAAGATATTATAAATATTAAAAAAAAATTCAAATGATAGTATAATATAATTAAAAGAAAAAAATGATAATTATATAAATATTAAATTTATCTAATAATTATGATAATATGTATAATACACTATAATTTATTATATTATATTAAATAATATTTATTGATTATATAATATAAATTTAAAAAACAAAATTTTAAATTATTTTATATTAAATAAAATATAAATAAAATGAAATGATTATATATTATAAGTATATGAAAGAATTAAATAATTATTATTTAAACATAAAATTTATATAATAGTTTTGTGCAATAATGATGAAAGTTATATAAACAATGGTTGAACGTAGCCAAAATAATAGTTCTTAATTCACAAAACAACTAGGCAAAATAGTAGTTCTTAGTTCTCAAAACTAGGAAAATAATAGTTCTTAGTTCTCAAATGTAGCCAAAATAATAGTTCTTAGTTCTCAAAACTAGGCAAAATAATAGTTTATTTTCACTTTTCCTAAAAATCCTCCAATAAAACACAACTTCTTAGCCAATCATATTGATGAAAAATAATTTTTATAACTTATAATATTAATTATTTTGCAAGTTCACTTTACAAAATTGAATTTAATTTTTTCAAAAAAAAAAAAATTGTTTTTGATTGGTTGATAGCTAACTTATTAATAACTATTTAACTAAGAAAAAAAAACTCATTGCAATAGTATTGCCGACAAGTACTAATAAGTGTTATATTAGCCACATGGCAGGTTTCTATGCTTCTATAGCCTACTAATTTGAATGCTAAAAGATGCTTTTAGAACCGCAAAATGCTCCAATATTGTACCATGTGGAATTCTTTTTCATGCTTTATAATTCTCTAATTTTTTTATAAAACTCACCATGAACAATGAGAAACTAGCACATGTCCTTATAGTTGCTTTAAATCTTGACAAGTTTCTTCAAACTACAATTCCATAGACCCTTTGTAAGTCTTTCTTAACCGGCCCTATGAAATGATGAAATAACAACAAAAGAATGCTACGTGCTGACCTCTTGATGAATTTGAAGAACACCTTTAGAAACATGCCACGTTTCCTACTTTCATGCTTTTACAAGGTGCTTGTGGGTCTGCATCAAGGTACCTTTGAGAATGGAAAAACATTTCAAAACTTGCCATGTGGCACTTGTGGGTCCTCAAAAGGGTCCCATAGAAATGAGTAATGCTTAATTTGCCAGATGTCACCATTTTCATGGTTTGGAAACCTTCATTTTCTTTCAATAATAAACCCTCCATGGAACTGTAAAATCCATTAGAAATGTGCCATCTATCAGATCTTGATTGATTATACTAAGTATTTCTTAATTAAAATAATCATGCAACAAGGATTTGGGTCTGGGCACAGGGAACTTGAGGGTTTTTAAATGTACATGCTTCTGGAACAACTTATTGTTACTAGGAAATGAAGGGGCTAACTTAAAAATAAAGGGAACAACATGGACCAAAGACCTTAGGCATTTGATAAATTAATTTCAAGATCACAGGTTTAGGGAGTAAGGTTAGGCATTAGGGGACGATAAATGGATGAATATGAGACTCAATGTTATGACTAAATATATTGGTATAACAAAAGTGCAAGCACATTTCCGGGAATTAGGGTTTTTATTGTTTTAGACATAAAAGAGGGTTGTAATAGTATTTATGTCGAACATAAGCACATAGATACCTTTAGAATCTCAAGAAATGGGAAAAATCCAAGAGCCTAGAGTAGGGGGAGGGCATATAGAAGGAAGACAAATGTTCTTTGAGATTCGAAGAGGCTACCACAATCTCTAGAAGGTGCCAAATTTTGAACAAAGAATACAAAATTAATATTGAAAAATAGGGGAAGGCCCAAATATATTTTTTATATTTATTATAAAGGTTTAATAGCTAAAATCTTATATCCTATTCAATACAGTGAAGAAATAGATATTTTATTTAGTGTCATTTACCGTCATGTGTCTATTTTCCTCTCTTATTTTATAATTCAATGTCCACTCCCTATTGAACACATACTTATCTTTTAATCTCAAGTATTTCATGAAGTCATATTAGATTATATGTCAGGAAAGATATTTCTTACATGTATTTTACACTATATATTTATAAGTGTGTATATGTTTGGGATATTTTACATGTAATATTAGGGCTAAAAGTTATTCCTAATTGAGGCAACTTACAAACACTATATTATGGGGTGTGGATCTATAGAAACTAACTTGATAAACTACAAAGCAACTTGTAGTAACTAGCAAGTTGACCTAGTGAATGAAAAAGCACTTGCAATAATGTCTAGGTGTTTAGATAGTAGGCTGGATTGTAATATTTAACTACTTCTAATGACTACACATAATGAAGTTGATGGAATCTTGGAACTATAGGTGGTTTATGTTGTCATCATTAATGATTAGAGGGATTAATATTTGTAATGTCATAAGATAAATCTATGTAAAATATGCCAATTGTAAATTAATTGTTAAAATTAGGATAATTTACTTGAAGTAGGCTCAAAAGTTAGGGGAAAATACCATTAGTATGTGATTTTAACCATTACACTTATGCATACTTGTTATCTTTAATCCAGGAAAGTAGCATTTTCTTATGGTTATTAATTTTTATTAGTAATAATTATAAATTATTAAGAATGGTTTTCTCAATGGTTTGGAGGTAATTCTAGATTATACCATTTATAGAGTTGGTATGAACCATTTTGACATGGCTTTCCCTACTACCTATGTGATTCATGGCTCCTTAATGAATATTAGGCTTCCCTTCCTTATCTATAGAGATGGCTACGTTAAAAAGGATTGTATTGACATGGAAAATACGACATATACGTATCTTAATTTTTTTTTTATATCTTGGTTTATTTATAATAGATAGATTAACGCTTCACATTTAAGGAAGCTTGTGACTCAATAATCAAATAATAATTAATAGATCAATTTTTAGCATGATGATACACAACTAATATTTTATATTCATTTTATTTCTAACTCCTATTTATAATTCCATGTTCATGCTATCAAACTCTAATAAATATTCTAACTTACTATTATCTACAAAATTGTATATGAGTTAATACATTCTTTTGATGAATAAATGTTTATATCTATTAATTAAAATTAAAAATAAGAATATTCACAAAAAGTTTGGGTGGTAAAAAGGCTCACCCTAAAAGTCACATGGGCTGTGTCCAAAAAGTAGAAATTCACATGGGTCATGCCCAAAAAGAAGAATTCATATTAAAAAATAATATAAAATGCCTTTAAGTGGCCATGGTAGTGCCAACAGAGGGTGGCAAATCCTTTTCTTTTGTCTTGTCCCATACAACAATGGGGTTTGGAGTGATGTCAAGGGGATCCTAGGCATCTCCATCCTTGTCTTTATCTTCTTGTTGAGGGGGAGAAATTGCTAGATCTATCGGTAGAAACCATTTGGAAGGGTTGGTCAGCCAACCAAAATCTTCGTTAGAGGGCCAATCAAAAGCACCATCGCTACCTCTAGAGACTCCTCTGAAAGGCCACTCTAGGTCATCCCAAGGAGGAGGGGAGGGTGAACACCTACGAGGATGTAAGCCACTACAAGGAGGAGTTTGAGAACAAGGGAGAGCATGAGAGTCCCTGATAGAGCCACTCCTGCCCCGTCAATGATCGTGTAAAGGTGAACGACCTCAAGAGAAAGTGGGAGAGGGTGACACATGAGAAAATATGTAGGAGGAATTCCCCCATTGGTCCAGGAGCTCTTGAAGGTGAGCCACATCAAACACAACTTTGTTAGCTTGTACTTGAATGTACAATATCACATTAGAACATATAATAGCTTTAAAATAAAGTGGAACATAGAAAAAATGCAAGAATTTATATCTTTCCAAATATTTAAGAGGATTTCCACCTTGAAAGTGTGCAAAATATGGGTATACTTCTAGGGAAGCTAGGGAAAGTCACCCAACAACACCATATGCCAAGAGCAAGGATTAGGCCAAAAGGGCCAAAATAAATTATGAATCTAATTTTGCAACTACTAATCTTTAGAGAAAAACCAAAATAGGTTCTTAAAAGACTCAAGTTGCCCACATAAAGGGAAACAAGGGTCCTAAACCCCCATATGGTTAAATGGAGACCCCACGAGTAAGCCTTGGAAAGAATACACAAAGCAAAGTGGGAAAGATTGGGCTCAATAGAGGCATTCCACACAAAGAAAATCTTTGGTGCCAAACAAAAACCAAGGTTTTAAGATGCCACCTCTAGTTCAAACTATTAATCATTGGATAATGAGGTGAAATCCATTGGTAACCAAGTCGAAACTTGTAGTTTCTAAAAGGGGTGTTTGGAACCCACTTCTAATGTTTCCACCAAGGCTTGGTGAAAAGGATGTACCAACTCTATGAAGCATATCAATCAAAATGGCACTAACCAACCCTTCAAAATTTCTCAGTCATTACTTTGTAAGTTGAACTTGTCTTTGAAAGCTCCCCATGTCATGATACTCATCATGGGTATGGGGTAAGTGCACAAAGTTGAGTCCACGAAACGTGGAAGTATTTTTCCTTAGCCAAAAAATTGAAATCGGCATCGAACAAATGGGATCCCGATTTCATAAACGGGATCTCGATTTTTAAAAATCAGGATCCCGTTACGGTTCGGGATCCTGAGCCTGAAACCAAATGGGATCCCATTATGGTTCGGGATCCCGCTTCGGTTCGGGATACCATTAAGGTTTGGGATCCCATTTCCCGTAGGACTCCGGACCAATGGAGACATAATGGGATCCCGATTTAATACAAATAGGATCTCGATTTATAAAATACGAGATCCCGATTTATAAATAACGAGATCCCGAGTTGTATAAATCGGGATCCCGTTTTATACTGTTATTTATTTTTCTAAAAAAGAACAGTTTTCACTTCTGCGAACGGGAACCCGAGTGATTGTTGGCGACAGCGACCCCAGGACCAGCTACAGGTACCCCACCTAAACACCATTTCTTTGCATTTTTTTAGTTTGAATTGAAATTTTAAAAGAAATACGTTAATTTAGCATGTATTTTTTTAATTTATGTCACGTTTTAATCATTTTTTTAATTGTTATAGTAGAATTCAATAATTGTCAAAATAGACGAAAACTTGCAATGAAACTTAAATGTTTTTTAATAAAAATGAAAAAAAAAACCTTGAATTGTGTTTTAGAAACAAAATTTAACTTTTAAATCTTAAATTGTTCGATTAAACCCAAAAAAAATTGATTTTGAAAACCCTAATTGAAACAAAACAAAAAAAATTGCATTTCAAAACCCTAGAGATCGAAATGAAATAAAACATCGCATTTACAAATCCAAATCGAGCTTTTTGAAACCCTGAATTCAAATCAAACGAAAAAAATTGAATTTGAAAACCCTAGTTTGAATTGAAACGAAAAAATTTCATTAAAAACCCTAATTGTTTAAAACTGAAACCCTAAATTGAATTGGAACAAAAAAAATTGTTAAAACCCTAAATTGGAATCGAACAAAAAATCATTCACATTGCTTAAATGTTTTAAATTTTATTTGCTTTGTATGGAAAAAATGATATATATTAAACTTTAGTTTCAATTTTAAATTATAATTAGATTAGAAATCAATATGTTAAAGAATGGTTAAAATTCATAAAGTTTATCTTGATGTTTGTTTGCAAATTTAGTTAACAAATTCGTAAATCTAAACACATACAATCGATTCCAATTGACACTAACTTGCAACTCTAAATTATGCCAAGGGCCACCCAAACTTCACCCTAAGTTTGCTAAACCCTAGACCCTAAACTGTAAAATCTAAACCCATAACACTAAAGCATTTAAATTTATGAACCCTAGACCCTAATCTTTCATTGGACATACCTAAAATTATGTAGGTTCAATGTCAAGAATGGGTCTATTTGGTAGATTTATGAAAACTATTTTGAATATCTAGAATGCCATAAAAGTATAATTATAGCAATTCCAATTGGAAACACTTGGGTACATATATATCGTATGAAATTTAAATCTAGGAAGGTGTCTATCATATAGGCGAGTTGATAATACATGGAAAGAGGTTTGTATGGGAATATATGTATTAAGAAAAACATACCACATGACCTCTATAGGATTTTTAAGATGTGATCCTAGATAATAATCCACCCATCCTCAATCATAATGGATTATTTGGCAATTAAGAGAGATTCAATTTAACCATAAAATTACCTATATTTTGATACTATATAGATTTATGTGGAAGGATAGAAATGCATCAATATGCTTTGTGCCATATTTTATGAATATTAATATTTAAGAAAAATCTAGATAAGATTGACCTAAGTAGATGATTTATGTAAGGGCTTTTTAGTGAACAAGTGACACACCATGGAGATTGGGATGGTATTTAAATTCTTATTTATAAATATAGTGTACCCCCTTTAAATTTGTATTTGGTTTTTATAATGAGTTGAAATTATCAATGTGTTACATAAAAGAAATTTGTGCTTAGATATATTTAAATTAGATAATAAAGATATAGTTATATAAAATAGGGAATCCAACATGAGGAATAAACCTTTAATGTGCCATTGTGTGCATCTAATTTATGCCAATGATTTAGTAAGAGTGATCGTCTAAGAGGATGAAATAAGCCTTGAAAAATTGTAAGATCTAACACTATTTTAATGTAGTTTTATATGTGTGTACATGTCCACTATGTTTTTTGAGTTTATGTTAATGTAAGATAAGGAGGATTGGTGGATATATTTGAAATCTAAAGAAAAAACAAAAATGATGTGAATATATAGATATATATTTTTAAAATGATTCTTTAACTTATCTATATTAAACATTGTATATTATCTCTATATTACTATCATGGCTTGATTTTCATTATGTCTACTAAATGTTGCTATATTTATTCATTGTTGTAATTAAATTATAGGGCTCAATGTGTAATCTATTTTACATCAAATTTTATAGTAGACTTATAATCCTAGAATGTTTGTAAATTTAATAGCTAACAAATAACTTGATAGGTGCAACTAAAAACCAAAAAGTGTGGTTTGATTTATCTCCATTAGGCTGGAAAGCTAAAAAATCTACTAGGTTTATCCCTATTAGGTTGAAAACCCAAAAGTGTAGCTTAATAAACTTACAAGTGGTGAAAACTCACAAAAGCACTAGAAACTAATATTTGCAAAACTACCCTTGACATATCAAAAAAAGCCAAAGGTCACCATATGTCATACCTGTATAGGTTGTATAGTTATATTAGATACCTTATAGTATCTCCTATTGGTTAAATATGTTTGAAGATGACATTAGCGACACATCCCTACATTTATATGAGATATATTATTAACATGTCGTGTTACACATATGCTAAGATACTCAAATATGGATAAGGAGAACTAGGGAATATATATTAGAAGAGAAAGATATACTAAGCTATCCAATATTATATTTTTGTACTTAGTGTAGAAGAGAAATTCTAGACCAAGAATGCAAGTGCAAACTCAATACTCTACTTCTAATGAAAGGTAAATAAAATAATGAAAGATTAGAGAAGCATAATATGTTCCATAACATTCTTTTATGGCTCTAAATGTATGTGTTGAAGTTGCTCTTTGGTTCTCTAATGTGATAACATATACATACAAATTTTATCATATGGAAACATTTGGGGATGTCATTATTTTATAGAGTTGAGGGGAAAGGAATGGAGGACTAGGTTTTTTTGGAATCGAGGACTAGAATCATGAGAGAATTTTTGAATTTGAATTTGAGAGGGAAGAGAGAATTAAATGTAGGTGGTTGGGTTGATGGAGGGCTTGTGTTGACTTGATTAGGTAGATGGGAATAATTGAATGCTAATTTGAATTTGGATTGAAGGTCTAAGTTGGAAATGAATGGCTATGATTAGTCTAATTGATTTGATGGCTAGGATAGATTATTAATTTCATTTTAGATTTGATGAAGTGGAAGTAAGTTACATTAGTTTGAGTTTGGATTGGTGATTTGGAATTATTTTAATTTTAAGCTATGGATGTGACATGATTATCCCCTTAATGGTTGATTAAAAGTTAGGATTTGGGGATTTTAGCTAATTAAATAATAAACTCTAAAGTCTAAACCGTAAACCCTAAAGCCATCATTTTTTCTTAGGCTCTTAATGAAATTTGGTTGTCTTAGGCAACTCCACCAAATTTCATTACCTTATGTCATGTAATTGTTTCCTAGGATCTTGCAGTGTAATCCCCTTAAGCTATCTATTACCTTAAACCCTAAACTCTAAAGTCTAGGCCTAGACCCTAAAGCCATCATTTTTTCTTTAAAGGCTCTTAATGAAATTTGGTTGCCTTGGCACTGCAAATTTTATTCATTTGAGCCATGCCGTTTTCTCCTAGGACCCCACTCCACTTCAAGAGGCGTGATAGAGGATCCTTAAGCCATCATCACCTAAATCCCTTGAATTCAATTTTCTTGGGGCAATATGGCGGTTTCTTTAAGGGGATCAAAGAAGTTCTTAAAATTTGGTGAAGTCAAAGATTGCTTTAAGGCCCAACCAAATTTAGCAATAATGAATCACGAAAGTTATACAATATCAATTTAGTTAATTGTATTTTCATTCAAATAACATGTGCCTTAGACATATAAATGAGGCTTACATATAATTTTATCATTTGTATTCAATTATTTAAGGCCATTTATATTGAATGGTTTAGCTTGGTATTTCCTAAACATGTATCTTACATCTTGAAATTACAAATCTAAT